>DWON01000607.1:0-31017 GCA_018251015.1 Phocides pigmalion okeechobee
AAGAGTAGGAACGCATCCGCGTCCATCCTTAAATAAAACTTCTGTTCTGTTTGAGATTGGACGTGGTTGTCCATGGGATGCAGTGACCACTTAATATCAGGTGGTCTACATGCCTGTTTCTTACTCTTTCACATCACAATACTATCTGAGCTCGAACGTAGATACGTTGCTACTCCTGTGGACTAAGATGGCTGCCTCAATTCAAAGTGTAGCTGGCAACCACACCTCTCCAACCTAAACACAAGTAATGCTTTACGGCAGAATATGAGGGCTGCGGTGGTATCTCCCCGGTGGATGTATAGTTTTCCCACTTTTAATGTATCGTTTAAGGACTTCCTTTTAAAAATATGAGACCTTTACGAGTATGATTCAACTATCTACCACCAAATTTTCTACTTTTATCTTCACATACCAATTCTCATGAGTTACAAAGTAGCATTCAGGTCAAAACGTTGAATCCTTAGGTTTCATTTTAAAGCCTAATTTCAGCAAGTATCGTATTGCGCACACCTGCACCGTATCAATTACTGTGTACTCAGTACTGGTTACTGTGTTAAGGATGATACAGCTCTAATTAACTGTGGTGGGCAAGTTATTACTATCCAATGTTGTATCCCTACATGAAGTTCAAATATTTTATTTCTTTACAAGTTACTATAAGTAACTTATAAAGAAATTATATATTTTAAAGGGGGTCAGAACCATAGTTCGACTGGGGAGGTACCACCGCCGCCCCCATAATCCGTTGTAAAGCATTACTTGTGTTTCGGTTGGACCATTTAGCATCAGAATTTCACGTCGTCAACATATTCCTTTACTACTTTTTCAACATAAAAAGAGTGCCCAAAAGATTTATTCCGCCGGTTTTTTTCTCCCGGTCATCTTTAGCCAACAGGCGCTCAAACCCGACGTACTGATTTTACTTCTTACCCTTGATACAACGTAAAATCAACCGAAACACAAGTACATTACAGAGGATTAGGAGAACGGCAGTGGTACCTTCATGGTCAAACTATAGTTCTCCCACCTTTAAATAATTAATAGGAAATATAAGTTAACTAATACCAATTTCTCAACAAAAACGGAATATACCTTCATATATACATATAGCGTACTATCATCACTACAATTACTAAGACTACTCCGACGAACACCATTCCAAATTCTCTCTCGAACCGGTCTCTGGAAATAAGTGATCAGTTTTATTAAGAGACCCACTAAAACTCCTTAAAAATAAACATTTTGATAAGACTTACGTGTCACAACGGCGAGCGACCATGGAATTTATGTTAATCTGTAGTCAAAAAAACAAGCCGGTTAATTTAACACCACGAATCTTTGGTTCAACTTGAATTTAACTTTGGATACTTAATAGAGAAATCTTGTGGATTGGTTAATTAACCAGTGATAGTAATGGTTGAGATTTCGGCTTCAAACATCCAGGATTCAAATCGCAATCTAGCTACATATACATAGGTATTTATTTATATTATTTGGCCTGACAATAACTCCTTGGGAGTGGGGGAGGGGCGGTGGAGGCTGAAGGAATAACCAAACAGCATAAATAATGAAAATCTTAAAACGAATTATAATAAAATCCTAACCTAATCGATCTAAAGGGAGTCCGTGCCCACGCGGCATGGTTCTAAGAACGGTAGCTTAACAAATTTATTTTTTAAAAGCGCAGGAACCCGTCGTGAGGAATGGTAGACATCATCATAGGTAGGCATATCGTAGGAAACCATCGTGAGGGATAACACGAACCATCGAATAAAGTCATGTTTTAACGGTGAAGGAAAGCATTGTGAGGAATCCTCCTTGCCTGACAGTTCTTCATAAAGATCTCAAAGGTGTGTGCTGTCCTACCTTCTTGCTTGGTCAGAATGGTGGTTTGTATCCTAACCCTTCTCATCGTGAGAGGAGACCCGTCAGAAGGATAGTAATGGCTTAATAATGATTGTTTATTAAGGATAGAATTCCTTATATAAAACTGAAACATTGACACGGCAGTTCTATCAGATGGTAGACCTGTAGATCATTCGATGGGATACCACAGACGCCTTCATAGTCCGACGGGAAGCAATTCTTGGATTTTGGTTAGAGGCGATAATCTTAGTCCTCAGGGATGACGCGTCTGCGACCTTAATCGGGGAGGTAACGCGACCATAATCGACTGACAACAAAAATCTTGTTTGGTTGGAGAAGTACAGGCCGGCTACATTCACAAGCGGGATCATCTCAGTCCTCAGTAATAGCAACGCAAAATATACTTACTCCTGTAATACAGTTTCGTCCTAAAATAAAGTGTAGTTAATATACAATTTCAAAGTAATATTATCGTGGAATTTATATATTTTATTGTGTATCGGGTACTTACGACTAACGATTTTTGATTGTCGATATTTCGAACCAGTTTCATGGTTGCTGATATATTGAACCAAAGCGGTTCAAAAATCAAAAACCCTTAATTGTGAATACAGTACTGTATAAAATTTAGTTAATTTATTATACATATAGGTTCATAGCGTTCAATGGGAAAGAAACGGGCTGAGAAGGTGTTTTATCGCCTTGGCATTGAATAACATAGGTACTAATATGATCCCACGGATCTCTTTGTCCAACATTCCTGCAACGAACATTATTCAGCAAAAATGCAGGTGCGCCATTAGAATGCATATCGCTGTAAAATTATTTAAATTAACGACATAATATTACTTATATCATACTTGTTTGCAGCTTTGTTCGAATATTCTTCTTATAATTGATATTATTTACCTCTTATAACAGTTTTATTGCATTTTATACTCTTTAATTGTTTAGTGAGATATTCCTTATAAATTCAACTCTCTGCCAGTGAAAATGCTGTCGAAATCGATGTAGCTGTTTCAAAGATAACCTGAAAAAAGAGACGGATCGATATAAAACATATAGGATTTTTTTATATGAGAAGAGTAGCAAACGAGCATGCAAACCACCTGATGTTAAGTGGTCGCAGCCCATAGACATCCACCAACAACCACAAACATAACCGAAATCCTATTTGGGCTCGAATATAGATGATTTGCTAATCCTGAAGACTAAGATGTCGCCTCGCTTTAAAGTGTAGCCGGCAACCGCACCTCTCCAACCGAAACACAAGTAGACTTCAATATGCTAACATTGAAGTAGCTCGATACAAATATAAAATTTAAGTAAATTTACAGTCAGTTGTTTTATTTATCTTTCACAATTTAAATATTTGTAACAATACAAATACAATACAAATATTTATTGTTTACCCACGAAAGAAAATAATCTGCACTCTTTTATGTCGTTACCCTCTTAGTTCTCCAATACAATAACAGATGGCGCTAGAAGTTATCTACTTGAGGTCTGTCGAATGTGTTGCTACATCTTAGGACGACTAATGCAATGGCTTGAAAGTGTGGATCTGCTTTACCATCTTCTGTAAAGTAGAACAAAGCAGCATTACACTGTTTCTCTAAGGCGAACAAATAAAATTTTAGAAGTGCCGAAAAGGATACAATACAATGCAATTTACTTTACTGCATACCATAAAATAGGAGACAAATTCTTAAATACTTCATAGCGTAGCGTAATAGACTTATCACAGCCGGCGATGTCTTCAAACCTACCTATGCAATGGAAAAGAAAAAGCCATAGAAAACGGATATATTCTAAAAATTAAACATGAAAATGTTAACATAATTAAATACCCCATATAAAATACCTTAGGCTTAATTAAACACTTTACAAATTAAAAATGCCATCCAGAATTCCTGCTGGTGGCATAGTTCCATACTGGTAGCATTCCCTCGTATGACCAGACTGATTATTTGAGCGAAATAGCAAAAAAATAAAACTCTTTATGAATGTCAACGAATTAACACTGACGCCTAAGGTGTTTTGTTTAGTTTTCGAAATGAACTGGCGAAAAGGGTTCCATAAATACTCTTCTTTTCTATTTTTTGAAAACGGTAGAAATAATAACTTAAATTATTGGAGCACCTAGATTTACAGCTACTTCAGTTTTGTTAATTGAAGTAATTATTGAAACCTTTGGCCCGTGGGATCTGCGTGCCAAAAATTTTTTCAAACGAATAGTACTACGTTTGATCGACGCTGCCGGTGACAAAAGAGCCGGTTCATATCTCGCGCAGAGAATTGCGATTGCTGTCCAGCGCGGGAATGCAGCTAGTGTTCTTGGAACCATGTCGCATGGGCACGGACTCCCTTAAGATTTTTAGGTTAAGTTTTTATTGTAATTAATTTTAAGATTTTCATCATTGTAAATATGAAAATACATTTAATATAATGTTTATGTCATTAATAAGAAGAATAAACAGAAATATGTTCCCATTTCATTGGATTTTTTAAACACATTCAAAGAAGGTTCTGCGATAGCTCAAAATAACGTGTGAGAAAACATGTCATATTTCTAAAAGTAAGCAACTTTCTTATTAAAATATATTTATGGTGAAAATATATTTCAACCTTTGTAACTTTGTTTTGTTTTTTAATTTTCTCCACCATAGTTCAAAACATGACGGAAACGTAACAATTTTTACGACCCTAAAGCGAATATCTTATCAGCTATAAACGTAAATATAAGAATAAGTAGAATACCCCAACTACGGAATATTTGGAGAATACTCACACACGCTACTTCAATGTGTTTTAACGGTGAGAGGTTAAATATAAAACTTTATAATCTTTAAAGACCGATCCGATTAAACCCTATATGAACATGCATATGCATACATTTTTTCATTTTCCAATTATTTGTGAATAATCTCTAAGTTGTTACAATTGTAGTACGGTTGGGGTGATACCACCACCGCCCTTATAATCACCGCATAGAACTTTCCTATTCAGTTCAGGGTGCGCTTGCCGGCTACACTTAGAAGCGAAGCGACCATCTTAGTCCTCAGGAGTAGCAACGCATCTACGTATAAGATATCTTCAGTCCTGTTTGAGGCTTATGTGAGGACGTCCTTGGGCTGCACGACTGAGTAACATCAGTTGGCGTGCGTGCTCGTTTGCTACTCTCCTCTCATAAAAAACTTTTTTGTTATTTCTATACACCATATTACCTAGCTGTTCATTGAAAATATATAAGGATATAATAATTAATATAATTAATATCCTTAATTTTTATATATTTCCGTATAGAATGAACGAGATAAAGGGAGAGATAGATACAAATTAATACCGTTTCTAACTCTTTGACTACGGAGCCCCAAAAATGAATTGTTTAAGCTCCTTAAACTTTTCAATTTTTATTGTATTTATTGTGGCGGAAAATATCGGAAAATCGGACCGTGTGCTTTAGAAACGTAAATAGTGCTCGACGTTAAAAGGCGCTTAAAGCTTTAAGCGTATACAATAAGCTTACTTCCGGAAGCTGTCTCTGATGTCCTCTAATGATATTGATTTTTAACGTGAGCTTTGTATTTCAAGCCCCTTGTAGTTTGTATTTATTTTCTTACAAAGTGAGATGTAATCCTGCGGCTCTGAAGTTGTTTTTTTTGTTGTATTTCCCAATTTGAGATTAAGATGAGCAAAGGATTCAATAAATTATTTGTTTCGGAAGTGTAATCACGTCACCTTAGGAAAAATGGAATTTCTTTTGCACTTAGGTATGTTACAGAAAATGTAAGGACAGACTGGCTTTGTATTATTTGGTAAACATTATAATAACAAGAGTGTGTGGTTCAGAAACAAAGCTATAACTATATCGGAACTTATAATTGTATATAATTGTAATTTTAGATAATGAAGATGATCCAAAAGTAATTTCTATGTTATGCGAAAAGTTTTTTAACAATGTTTGTGATCAAGTGATTAAAGTAATCGTCGTCTTATATTAACGAGTAAAGAAATTATATTACTGAATTGTTTTTCAGCTTGTTCTAAAAACACAAAAATATATGTTGTTATTGTAAAAAGTTTGAAGTTTGGTTTGCGCGGATTCATGAACGCATTTTCTGCATACGGCCTTAAATAGTACTTCGAACTATACTTTAGGCATTCATGGAGTGTAGCGGCTAATTAACATCAGGTGGTCTGCATCATCATTTGCTACTTTTCTCGTATATAGTATGCATGGTCGTTACAAAGAGTAGCGAGCGTGGTATTTCAGAAGCAGCAACCAGAGCCTCGGGCATGCACCGTTGTTGCAAAGAGTAGCGGTGAGCGAGGTGGTGCAAGGCAGAGCGGTCGGAGGCTGAGCGAGCGCGGCGCAAGCGCCCAGGTGAGTCAGGTAGGCCCGCCCCTACGCCCTCCGCGCGCCTCGCGCACCTGCCGCGCCGCTCAGTCCAACGCCACACGCCGGCCTGGCGACTTGTGCTCCGTGCACGCCGCCACTTTCTCCATACTCTCGCGAGCCCTGCGCGTCGTTTCTCGCTTCTCCCGATCGCTCAGTTTCCCGCTCCCGACCGTGACCCGGCCCTTCCTTGTACCCCGAACGTCGTCTCGACTTCGAGTACCGCGCTCCCTAACTTTGTTCACGAGTTTCGAATTTTTCCACCGGTTCAAATCGGCCGGGCATCGGGATACTTCCGGAGACTTGAGCTCGAGTGACGGCGACTCGTGTGGCCGTCGAAACTTCTGATCGGCCGCGGATGCGGTCGTAGAAGAGACGCGGGAGAGGCCTCTGGGAGGCCGCCTTCACGCTGTTCCCGCCGCAGCTTGGGTGCGTGACCTACGCGACGCCGTGCGGCTGCTGTCCACCCCTGATCCTGCAACACCCGCAACCGCTGCCCTTGCAACTTCCGTTGCCGCTCGCCATCCCGCTCCAAACCTTAGACCCCCAAGTCGCTAAACATCAACGTCTGGTGCTCTCTAACATGGTAAGTGATCTTAATATTTCCCGCCCATCTGCTCGAAGCGCACGCACTCGACCGACAACTTCGCGAAGAGTGTAGCGATACAAAACTTGTGAACAAACGCATCTGATAACAACTTTCTCGCGTCGCCTATTCTACAAAGATGTTATCGTATAGTAAATGTCCCGACAATCACCACGCAAGTAATAAGTAAACAATGTTTAATAGACTCATTCATAAATATACTGTACGTTAAAGTGTCCCCGCTCGACTAACTTTGATCGTACGTAACTATTGGGAAGTTCGAAGTTCGCACGTATAAGTTAAGCGTATTAACGATTCAACCGTGCCCTTAACTTTGAGTATATTGATCTCGTGTGGGTATTGAAATTAATTGGCCTAGTTTTAATTACCCAGTTAAATCTGTTCAGCGTGTGAGCCAACCCCTAATTCCGCATCATTGCTAAATGAGTTCAAACAGTTCACATGATGATTATTACTGACATACTTAAGCCACTCGCACTAGCTCTACCTTGCGAGGGAAATGTTTGAAATAGTTAGAACTGCAGTTTAAACAGTGCAACATAAACAAATGAAAAAAGTTTGCATACCTGCTCTTTGAACTTCGCAAATGTATTTATCGTTGTCACAGTGAACCGGAAACGATTATTAAATTTAGCTCGGTGCGACCTAAAGCGCTGTCTGTAGAAACTTTTAACACAATTCCGGATGCAATCGCCAAAGAAGTTAGAGAAGGAATCGAACGTAACTGTAAGCGGGGGCGATAACTGAATTAACTTTTGTTTATAATTCAAGTGAGATTCGTATCTTATTTACGACATACGTACCCCCAGCATTGGTCGCTCCCCAGCCATGAAAGTAAACGCTGATGACAGAAGTTTGAGTCAAAATGGAAGTCGCATCAAACTTTTCTCATTAAGATCTTTCGTCAAAGGTAGTGTGTTTATGTTATTTTAATACTTATTTACGCATAAATCTAACTTCTCCTTGCCGCAACATCAATGGTGGATATAAATTTACTTTGCGAGACTTTAAATTTTATCTATTTACAATATTTAAAGGTCGTAAAATTTGTACAAGTACTTTCTCTAGTAAAATTACTTAAAGTTAGCTTTACTCTATAATGTAAGCTATTTCGGCCGAAAATTGATCAAATATATTTATGTCCTAACTTCGTCAAAGCATCAAAGATTTATTTATAAGTACCGCGAATTCAAAAGTTAGCGACGCCAAACCGATGCAAACAAATATTAAAATTAATTTGCATAAAATTGTTAGAATTTTCGTCACGTTCATTGGGAATATTCGATGTCGCGACGGTGTAACGGTCGGCAAATATTTCTAGAACCATTAACATGCTAAAATTTTCATGTCAGCAGTACACATGATATTATTAACGACATGAGCCACAGGACAACACCTGGGTTATTTAAACCTCAGAAACAAATTATATTTATTCTATCTACTTACAAAAAATATTTTAAACATGAAAAATCATACTTATTTTCACAAGCGCAAGTAATTCAGATAATTTTAAAATTATTTTAATTTTAAAATGTTTGTATATAAAATATGTTTATAGCGCTGAAGTACTGATATTTTTATCATTTATTCGACAACTGTTTTTTACTTTGTAAAAATATACAAATCCTGTTAGATAGTCAGATAAAGTCGTGTATATGTATGAGCCAATTGTAAGTTTAAGATATTTCTACCTACTTTACAAAATTACTTTTAACAAATAAACTATTTTATTGAATAAAAAAGATCATTTTAAACTTGTATTTCCTTATATAGAACTAAATTTATACAACTGTAATTTGGATCTTCATTAATTGACATAGTTATAAAAACGAGTTATGTTTTATTTGTACGATATTTTATTGACTGCCATTATGTGTATTTTGTTATTAACTTTATGATGCAGTCCACCAGATGTTGGCGGGCAGTTCGTAGACATTTATCGGCGCAAAATAAAATAGGAGCCCTGCTGCAGGTCGATCATTAAGAAACTTTAATCCACATTAAAATGACAGTAAAACTTTGTTTTATCTCAAGTTATACCACCACTTTATCTTCCTATTTTTTGTATTATATCAGCACTGTTCTTCGCAGTGTTTGTAGGTTTTGAACAAGATGATATGGTATACTAGACTTCGAGAGTAGTAATGAATTACTATTATTTTGAAATAAAAAATCAAGTAGCAAACGATCATATAGTTTATCTGAAATTAAACCGTCATCGCTATAACCAATTCCACGTGGAAGGCCAGTCTCACCTGACATCTATTATGTGTTGCTACTCCTGCAAAGTAAGTTGAAACTCCAAAAAAAAAAGAAAAAAGTGCTTTATTACGCCCTCCGAACTAGAACACAGAAGCAATAGAATAGTACCTATTCTATTTGTAAATGAAAACAGATGAACAGAGCGACTTAAAACGTCAAATTGACAGGTTATCACCCGCTTATATTGCTTAAAAATATTCTGCTTGAAATAGCACGCGGCAGTAAAAAAATACCCTTTGAACCAAAACACAGCAACATTGGCGTAAAATATCCAGTCTATTTTAAGCTGCATACAGACGTAAAAATATCATAGTTAAGTGTAAAAATATCAGTAAGTAACAAGAACCTTACCTTATATTATCTTTTAAAACATAAGACACCTGCACTAAAAAACATTAACTATGTTGTTTGTAGTTGCATACAAATGTAGAGCGAAGGCCTTAAACCATCAGATGAACGTCAGGTTTCCTTGCGTAAAACTCCACCCTTTGAACCAAAATACAGCAGCACTAGAGGACGATATCTATCCTATTTGTAGTTCCATACATATGTACAGAGATGACAGCTAAAACATCAGATGGACTGCTCGTTTCCGGCTTGTATTGAGTAAAAAATATTCGCGTTGAATAGAAATCACCGCCACTCGTCCACCGAGTGAACGTAGCGTGGCTCGCGCGTCATTATATCAGTTTCACCACAATTTCGTTGGAAAGCCTCGTAGGCGACCGCGTGAAACGGTATTCACAAGTAGACAAGTATGCGCTTAATTACATTCAGCTGTCTATCTAGTATTGTTTCCAATTCAACAATCAATTAGCAAAAAGTGATGCGTGTAAGTATGTGGCTGAATTTCACTCGATTATGTAAAATGTTTAGTGAACGTCCAAATTAAAGTGTCAGTAATAATAATTGTTTAACGATTTTCGTACATTTCATATATTTGTATTATTACGATAACAATGTTTTGGGAGGATTAACGCTTTATAGTTAACATATAACATACACAGATAAATAAGTATAAAGTTCTACGATACATACATTATCATAATAATTAGTACAAAATTACATACAAATTTTTCATTAAACACAATCTTTATAATCTATTACAATGAACAAAAACATTATCTTTCCAATTAAAATACATCTAAATTTACATTTAAATTGGGAAATATTGTTCAATGTATATTATTAAAATAAAAAGAAATACGTGTATGTATGAGTGTTGTCATATCATAACATTTTTCTGCAGAAATATTTTATGGTCTTTTTGTACATACATAAATTTTCCTCAACACATACATATATTTTTATTAACATCAGATTATAAAATATTTAAGGGTACCCAACAATTTGTTCCATTTTAGACTGCTATTACTACTAAAGTCATTACAACACATAAATAAGCAAACTATGAAATATTTATTTAATTTATAATGTTCATTGCAAAAAAATATGTTATCTTCGGTTCTATTCTATCTGTCTAAGGTTAATAGTAAGTGCCGCGAACATAACAGCCTTAAAATGGTTAATCAAAATACAACGGAATGTAGTTACAAATATAGTTAAAGGTGTAAAGTGTAAAGCCGTTAGAGCTCGCCCGGGGCGGCACCACTGCCACCCTTATAACTCGCCGTAAAGCAACATGTTTTTCATGTATTGTGTGTCGGTTGGGGAGATGTGGTTGCCCGATACACATTATTGGATGCGACCATCTTAGTCCTCAAGAGTACGAACGTATTCGCGTCCATCCTTAAATAGAACTTCTGTTCTATTTGAGATTGGCGTGGTTGTCCATGGGCTGCAGTGACCACTTAACATCACGTGGCCTGCATGCTCGTTTCTTACTCTTTCACAAAAAAAAAAAATAGTTAAGTGTTAAAATTTTCTCCATAGCGAGGCATTTTTCAAAGCGGTGGTTAATTTTTTTGACATTCAAGAAGAGTTCTGTAAGAATCTACTTTGAATAAATGTCATTAGACTTTGATTTTTTGGTCATTCAATAATCTTTTTAACTTTAACTCATTCGCTTTTATAAACATTAACCAAATATCCCAATCAGTCATAAAAACCATTATTCTCACACAATATTCCTCTAAACATTCATCAACCAGACCTGAGAAAACCACACAGAATTTGATTACTTTGATCTTAAACTCCTAATAATACATGTCATTTTAATGTCATCATCACATCTCTGTGAACCGAGGGCCCCACGTTGCGTCATCGCACTGTTGAGATTTTTGAAGACTCAAACGAAGTTCATTGTATAAGCTATAGCGTTTTAAAGTAGCGCTTTCATATGACTTTGTACGTAAGCTTTCGTTCACATTAAAAGAGTAAGAAGAAGGAAGGATAAGCTACGTAGGTAAAGAGGTTTTGTAACAACATGAAATTGAAAGAAAATATTATTTTTTTAAGTACTTTCCTAAGTTTTATATTGTCAAAAAAGAGACTATCTACGTTAAATAAATCTTAAACCCCGCTTTCATACAAGCTTTTTAAATTTTAAAATGACAAATATTGTTTTACTAATACGTTGATTTAGCTACCAGGCATTTAGGATGGATATGGAATTACTGCCGCACATAACCATTTCTAACCAATTCAAAAATTAAACCGGAGTCGTAAAAATCATCGGAACGTTTTTACCTCTCATCAAATGCGAATAATTCCATAAGTAAGCCTACTCAAACACTAATTAGCGTAGAACAGCAGCGAAAACATTGCTACTACAAGATAGGAATACGTGTGATTGTGGTACCGTCGCACTTGAATAGCAAAGTAAACCTTTTAAACATGACTAACGTGAGCTTTGCACGCTTCGTCCAAGCGCAACTCTATGTTAATACCTCATTTTAAAAACAAATACTCGAGACTGCAATGTTCAAGTGCCAATCCTACGTCATTCATTGCTGGTTCTTATTCAGGCCGATAACCCTGAAGCGAGATATAAGCCTTATTCAGTTTCCGAATTTATTAACATTGTATTAGTGTGGTAGGTGCGCATAGCCCGGAGGCTATATAAATCATAAACTATTGATGAATTTAAGCGATATCGGCGGCGGATTGTATTTGGATGGATAACCGCCGATGGCAAAATGTTGTTCACATTTCTGTGTTTCGTAGGCAAGAATAAGGAGGCTCGTTTGTTACAGATAGACGACAGTCATTAAATTTGACGAAGATCCTATTAATTTGAAAACATTCAACATAGCGGTTGGCCACTAATCCGTATTTCCATCAATACGTATTATAACACCGTGGTCGAACATACTTTAGGCCACCTTTCCTTGTGAAGTGATACCGATGAATCGTAGAAAGCCTTACTGAAACACTTTATTTTTATATATACATACATACTTTAATAACTGTTTGTTCGGCTTTTTAATTCTCAGATTCCTTTTGTACACTCATAGCGCCATATTAACGCCACAATAACATTCATTGTAGGGTAAGTACCGTGTATGTAAAAGCACACCCAGATCTAGAGCGAAAACCCAAATCTATATACTTTTTTCCGATCGGGAATCAATCTCGAATCATCTTGATAGAAAACTATTTTTATGAACAATATGACCAAGAAATGTATCTTTACAAATTATCATTATAATCAACACATTAACGCCCCACTGGCAACAACTTTTCACGCTGCTCAAGTTCAGACTGTTAAACCACGGCCAAACAAGAACGCTAATGTAAGAAGCTGGAATTTTACTAGAAGATTTGAATTTGCAACTCTTTAGAACTGGTATTTTCATCTACACGTTTCCCTATATTAATCTTTCAGTATCCTATATTTTCCTATTTTGTCATTTTAGAGCAATTCGCTGATGCATTAATTTCCTTTGTGCGATATACTTTCTCTATATTGTTGTATGAATTTCTCAAATAGTAATCATTGGAAAATTATAAGACTATAACATCAATGTTGCCGAAATACGCTCAAATCTTCATCTTGGACCGAAACATAAATAATATAAGGTCATCGCGCTAGCTTACGAACCGGAACGGCCGTAGACTAACGTGTATACCATGTAAAAACTAGTCGCTTACTATTTGTAGAATAAAATCTACTTATTGTTATTATTTTTTAGAGATACAGCACAGCCCATTTTTTTGTACTGACAAATGTTTTTGTATATACGTGAACGTTCATGGACGTGTACTGTCCGATGATGCAGATATTTTAATTGTTACGAGTTAGAATTATTATATAAATGTCAGTGTGATTCGTCACGGCATAGACAATAATGTAGAGGCTCTATAATATCGCTCTATGAATATATCGGATACAAGGTGTTTGCTTAACAAATTGGTTTTATTGTAACATTAAGCATTTAGAATATTATAAATCTATGTTATGATTAACTCAATGAACTTTATACAGTATATATGAGATAGAAATATTGTTTAAGCTAAGGAATGGTAGGAGTTTTTAATGAAATTTTAATCTGACTGGGGCCTATTTTAATTTCATTGGATTACATTAGATTAATCAGTCATTGCCTACTAAGCTTAACGTAATGCTCACCGCTCACATTCAGATTATCAACAGAACGCTTAACAACGAGAGAAATGTATTTTAGATTTAAAAATTGAAGTAAATATAGAAATCTGAATTCGATATTTAACATAAACCTATAAGTATGTATTGTTATACTATTTTTGTAAATAAAAAAACTCATAGATTTCAACTAACCGCCTTTGAATTGTATTAACTGCCTACAAGAAAAATCTAGTTCAGTACAAAAAGCGAGCATAATAAATAGATGCCTACAATAGAATACAAGTATTTGTGTTAGTTAGTAGAAAAAAAATCCGTTCGAAACTTAGTAGCCCTAGATGTACCTTATACATTTATAGTTTTCACGTATTTTGAAGTAAAATTACTGGAAATTAATGTTATTAATTGGACCTCAAACTTTCTGTTTGTGTCTTATTAGTTACGTCGACTTTATAGTTTTAGTTGTACAACTTATTGAATGATAATTTTCGTAATTCTCTAAATGGAAAAATACTTGACATATTTATTCTTGTCAATTAAACATATACCAATTTTCTTGCCGTCGGATAAATTTTTGATAGTAACCATTCATATGTTAAGGATTTCTTACGAAATACTTTTTATGTTTTAAAAAAGTCCCAAGTTAACTGGTTTGTAAATACTAAAAATATTTAATTTACTTGTGGTTCCATTATGTCTAAATCTTTGTATCAGTATGATTTCACGTACGCAGTAAAGTAATCGAATACAATTTCCATATCTCCAATATTTTATTGGCTTTGTCTGTATTATAAATTATAAAAAAATACAAGAGGGATCCGAGCCGAATACCTGACACACATTTCTGAGGTTTTCAAAATTATTTGCGTATTAGAAATTAGCTGTCACACGCTTTAATGATAAACGGAAACATCGTAAGAAACCTGTATGCTGAGAGTGCTCTATAAAGTAGCAAAGGTGCGGGAACCTGCCTATCCGCACTTGGCCAGCATGACGAACTATGGCGTAATACTTTTCATTTTGATTTCCCATCAAGGGATCAGCCCATCAAGGGCGCCGTCATAGTGGGTTCATGATTAACAGAGGGAAACTCTTTACATAACTAACGCTGCAATACCATCAAAATCTGCGATGCAAAGATTTACATTATGGGAATCTTTATTATGTACATAATTTTTCATGTTCTAAATAAAAACTCCCGTATCATCGAAAGTTTTATCAAACTTGTTTGTCGATGGTCATTAAAAATGATCATAACAACTACTTGTTAAGGTAAAATACTAATTTTCCATTGCCCAGTAATTAATACAAGTGTCATTAATTTCGTCTGTCAGTCACAAAAGTTGAGCCAAACAGAACGCAAGGTCAAGTCGAATTTCAGTTTTTGCTGAAATTATTCAGTCCACTAACTTAAAACATTCATATCGCTTGGGGCAATTTTTAAAAAGGTCCAACCGCAATGGTTAAATGCGGTACTAGACGTCGGAGTAACGAATTTTTCTCTCTAATTACTTCGTGTCAAGGCGATTGTGCAGGAAATGCTCCGGCGCCGGACAAAGGATCCTGGGACGTTCATTAATAAGATCTTTCTAACTGCAATTTCGTTGAATAAAACCCCGTTTCTCGTTAAAAATATTAATATTAGACAATATAAGTACTTTCGCTTTAATGCTAATCATTATTCATGTTTATTGTTAAACTCTATTGTGTACATTTTTTGTATATTTTTAATACAAATTTAGTCCTAATATCTTGAAACCTCAGTTCGGTGAAAAGCGTATTAAAAAGGTATTGGGATTAAATTTTACTATACTTTTGATTTTTGCTATCACATTATGTGAACAAATGATTCAATTTCATAGGACTCATTCGGGTAAGTTTAAAGTTCGCTATAAAAAACTGGCAATATAAATTTATAAATCACATAAAAGAATTGCTTATAAAATACGGAGCACGAATAAAACGAGGGAAATATTCAGAAATTAAAAAAAAACACGCAAAGCTTTCGACGATGTTTTTTCTAAAAGGAATATTGAGTTAGGGGTAGGTATCCTCCCTCTTGTGCAATACAATGAGGCTCTTTTTAATTTTGCAATTGCTGCTCATATTTTAACAAAGAACGCTAGATCCGTTATAATGTCTTCGTGAAAAAATACGTCACTAGGAAGAAAAGAATGGGGAAAAAAGGTGCTTCTTGCCTCTTTGTGATACAGGTAATGAAAAAAAATGGTCTAGGTCATCGTGAGAGGAGCGGCTTTTACATAAGCTTATTAATTTACTTCTCTTTGCTCCACAATTTTTCAAGCAAAATAAAGTTATTCATATTTCACATCTTGTTATGTACCAGCGTGTTATGTACAGATCTATTTTGTTTATTACTTCGGTAAAAGAATTTTACCTTTACATATATTTAATAAGATGTACAACATTTTGATGTCGTATAATTATGTATACATAATAACATATACACATACAATTATACGGAAAATGGTAAATTTCATCCGCATAAAAAATATTTTAACTTTTACTATTGACAGTAATTATTTTTGAAACACCTTGTTTTGATTTAGAACAACCTTGAGTAACAAAATTAAATTATTTCAATATTATTTCATTGTACAATCAGAACTATCTCACAACATTCTAATATTAAAATTAAATAAAAAGTTTACGATACTATATACGTTGTCACACTTGGAAGTGTACAATGTGTACAGTACAGAAGCTATTATGACACGTCTTTATTAGCGTAATCTAACGGAAAATCGTACTAAAAATAACTATTTCCCATAATTCTACCGCTCCCCCCATTTATTACGGGTGGCAGCAGGGCAGTAAGTGGGGCTCTTAAACCGGGACATAAATTTCCCCGGTACCTGAGTTCCTCCACTAATCATTTAATGCCACATTTGCGTCTCTTGATGTAAACGAACGTCACGCCATGACGTCTCGGATAGATGGAATTACAAGCTGAAGGTATGTTGCAATCGTCTCAATATTTTTATTCATAAACTAAAGTTACTAATACACAATCATTTTCAATTACTACAGATTTTATATTTATGATTAACAGTTTTACGGTAACACGATTCATGTCATGAGATGACCAAATTTTCTTACTTTTTATTGACATTTGTCAAAATCTTCAACTTATGAGGATGTCAAAAATAAAAGATCTGAAGTTACAACCTTCATACACATTTCCTTTCTACAGCAGCATATATTGCTGTTAAGGTCCGATTTGAAGGGTTTGGGTTGTAGCAGATTTACGTTTTTCAGGTAAACTACTTGTAGTATACTTGTTCACCGAAATGCTAGAGTTGCTTGACGGATTGAGAGGGCGGTGCTGGTACCTCTACAGTCGAAATATACTACGTGTCGTATAATATTATTTCAGTAAAACTATGACATATAAGGTTATAATGCATTCGCATTTTTAGTTATATGTCCTAAATATATGAATGAAATGCCCAACACCAACATAGAAACTACAGATAATTTTCAAGGAGTTTTTTCAAACAGAATTCTAACAAACATAGCTAAAAGTCATCACAATAATTCCTGTTTTCAAATCGATCAATCAGACTCATATGACAACTGAGCCACCAGATTTAGACGTACAAACACACAACCATCTCGATAATCTTATAATATCATTACCAGTATCTGACATAATAAATATTTTGTTTAAGTTAACAGTTTTTGTTTTATTAAAGAAATCTAAAAATCGACAATCAAATAAAATTTAATCATAAATTAGTCATAGGTTACGAAAAAAACTTCAAAATGTATACAAAACTAAACTTTCTAGTCGCAGAAATGGGAGAATCATATTTCCTTTTTTACTATCAAGCGGCGGAACTATAGACACCGGTTTGCTGGACAAACTCGATCGGAAGCGTCTTCAAGATGTAATGCATAACCTGAATTGCTTTTTTAAAAGGTGGTAAGACCCTTTGCCATTTTAGCAGAAGTATGACGCCATTATGTTCTGCTTTGCAAGGTGTGGCTCGCCATGCTTCTCGGGCAGGTTAATTTTTTCGTGACGCATTTTAGCACTCAGAAGTAGTATTTGTGATTAACGTCAGTTAAAATTTGTTCTATATGGCGTTAGTTATAAATGTACATGGGGGGCTGTGACGCTTAAGATTAGGTCGACTGTCTGTTTCTTATTTTCATTAAATAAAATTATACAGCCATTTAAATATACTTTAAAAGTACCTATAAAATATTTCCAATCTAATAATTTAAGAAATCATCGTTTATATTTCCGCTAAATCAAAAATTAAACGTGATGATCTGCAAGTACTGTACTGAGCATTACAACAATAGTGTCTGTCATAAAGATTATGTACCTATTTTTGTGAAGTTAGGTCTTAACGACCTAACTTCACAAAAATACGTACATTACTGTTCTATAATCTATCTAGCACCTGAGACAACAGAAATATTCACTTGTTCTACTGGTAACCAATTGATAATTGATATTCAAAACGAAAACGAGATCTCTCGAAAATTTCGCATCACGTACAAATGAAGCCACTCAAGGTTTCATCATTTTATTCCGCGTATCAAAAAGCAGCGGGATTGATTCTACTTAGAAAATCACGAGAAAACCTGCATAAACATTCAAACGGTCGACCATTAACGGCAATATTGGTTTACGGCGGGCAATAACGATCGTGATATCGAAACTATCGTTCGCAATTGAATCGCAAGGAGCGAGCGAGGGCGAAATTTACGTACGTATTGCTGGGAATATTTCGGTTATTTCCGCTCATACGCGTTATTTCCACCGTGATCGCCACGTGGGTTTTCTCACCGCTTTGTACTTACAGATTGCTTATAAAATACCCTGGTTTGAATGGTCCGAAGAATTTGAATCTCAGTATCTTCTTTCGGGCCAAATCTTTAAATTATAAAGAAACATATTAGGCTAAATAGAGTGTCTTCACTTGACATAAATATTACTTACTTAGCTTCATTTGTTATGAGTGCACAAAATCTTATATTTTGCTATCATTAATGAATAATTAAAATAAGACTTAAAATAATGATGTCATACAAAATATTCCAATATCATATTTATTACTTGTTATAACTTTATGAGAATATAAACGTCAAACAAACCTCGTGAAGAAACCTGCACTTCTCGTAGTTTCCGTAGTCCAATATAGTTCTCAAAGGTTTTGTTTACCTATGTGAACTTGGGCAGCGTGATGGTTATAATGTTTTCATTCTGACATTAGACCCGTGTCTAACAACTTTACTTTAATGGGCTGATGATCATGACTTGATAACTATTACGAAAGTAGGAATGCCATTAACCTTTTTCAATTAAAAATAACTAACAGTGGAAACTACGTTTAAAATGAAATCACTTTGTGAATTAGTTGTTTCCGAATGACTGTGTTTCATGTACTGCGAATAAAGTTTCAGTATGCCTGCACAAATATTTAATATCAAAGTGCAAACCGATACGTTATATTGTTTATTGAGACCTGGCAAATGAGGGTGGTCAGTGGGACTGGTTTTTATTATTATTTATGGTACCAAAGTCTCATGGAGCAGAAGTTTCTTTACAGAACTGTTCTACAGAGGTTTAGGTGGCAGATGAATGACTGGATCACTGTTCTATCAGATTTTTTATTACACACTAATATTAAATACTTTAAATATATTATTTATTCTGATTATAATATAAGTAACAATAATAAAAGCCTGACCTAAACAATCTATAGGAAGTTCGTGTCCACATGTCATGGTGCCAAGAATACATTTACGCACTGAATAGCGATCGCGAGAACCAGCCATACTAATATTGTTTATAGTATTTTATCCAAAAAAAAACATAGATAAGTTATACTCAACTGCAGATAGATAGACTTCACACGTCTTTGAAAACTTTATCGAGAACGCTCAGGTATATGTTTCTGTGCGATTATTTCTTCATCGTTAAAACGTGTTTATTAATTTCTAATACGCTTTTAACTTTGAAAAGTTTAATTCGACCTTAGCCAACAAGGCGCTCAAAGCCGATGTACTGATTTTACATTGTACCCTTGACGTTCATTGAATGATGAAATGATGAAATGATGAAATAAAATATTTGAATTTGAATTCGCCTGCTAGGGATTCCTGAGCTCTTGGACAGTGCGAGCCAGTCAATGTAGTAATATCACTAGACTGTCGCTGCTTAACTAAAAATTAATACCATACCTTTGTTGTTTTCATATTCCCGTGTCGTCCGAGGGCCGCCCTTCATCATATGTGCTTAATGCCTAATTTAATAAACAACTAAAATGGATTAGGGTGCTTTGTAACACCGTAATAATGTCAACCTACCGAACTTATGCAGGTATATTTATTCTGTCTGTCTTTAATAATGTAAATTTTAACGAAGCTGTGTTTGTACGTTTAAGTTACTTATAAATAAGAATGGGATAGAGAAAAGTGTTAATCTGAATGAAGATACGTTTTTTCTGACAACAACTGGCTACGTTTTGAACAGAAATCACTTTTGTAATCTTTGTTATAAGTTAGAAGATTAATATATTGTAATGTAGTACAAAAATGTAGCAATTAATAAGCGTTGTATGGTAACAATTAAAAAAATGTTAACAAAAACTTTTCCATTAAAGTATATCAAAGTACAAAAGATCGGCCGTTTAACAAATACCAGACGATTTGAATATGTAATGAATAGAAAAAAGTAATTGTATAAACAGTTTTGGTGATAACGTTTATTTATTTCAAGATTTATTTATAAATGTCACGTACAATATTTAAACACTCTTCTCTAACACTTAAGTAAAGTGTAGAGTTCCGTTTTCGAGTTTATTTGGTCGCACCTCGGCGGTCCATTTTAACGTGGAAAGCCAGTAACCACATTTCATCTAAGTTCTCCCGCACTCCGGTAGCGTCGGTGTGGAATTTCATCGATTCAGTATAAATCATTTAGTATAAATCGCCCCAAATATAAAATATTGCTTTAGAAAATATATTACTTTCACTCTTTTCTAGATACGTTTCTTAAAAATATAGCGTTAAGAAAAATTTAATATAAGTTTTAAAAATTGTTGCACGAAAGTTTTTAGTTTTGGAAGTACAGACGCGATGATTCGAATTTAGTTTCTTTGTATAGAATATAATTTGTGTTTGTGTTGTTCACAATGTTTTGAAAATCCAAATAAAAGAGTAAGAATATGATATAAACTAATCGTATCCCATGGAACCAGCATGTTCTCATATATAATCGTGTGTTCCAGTGGGTCTCTTGCTCTTTACGGGGTAGCTTATCGCATTCCGCAGACCACTGACACTAGTGTAGTTTTAAAATTCATAAAAAATAAGCTATGTTTCAAACATACGATTGTCGTCGGAAATATTTAGTGCATATTTGACTCAAGACTCAGATCGTCGCCTCGATTATAAATGCAGTTGGGAACCACACCGCTCCAACCGAAACATAAAAATTGCTTCACAGTGAATAACACGGATCGCAGTGGTACCTTTCTAGGCAAACTATAGTAGATCAATTTATTTATTCAAATTAATATATTAATAATCGTGTGTTTCGCCGTGACCATGCAACTGTTTCAAAATATCGTCAATGAAAAATCGTTTATCGTGAGTACCCGTTATATAATAAAGTGTGTTTATATTTACTACCTAAAGCAAATAATAAATAATTTATAAGCCACTTGTAGTGTAACATTTTTTGGTAAAGTGTTTTAATGTACGTAGCGATAGTTTAGTTAACCTCGCCGGCGGCCATAACTCAAGAAACAATGTGGCGTCCAGAAATAGCCGCGGAAACAAACATACGCTCGGACACGTTGCACTGAGAGTTAATGTTTGGAGATTAGCTTCCTCAAATTGTAGCACAAATCTTTGAGTACCTTATCTTTGAGATGAGCAGAGTGGAAGAACTGCCCTGCCATAATTCGACGTGAAGCATTTCTTGTGTTTCGTTTAGAAAGGTGTTACTGCCAGGTACCTATTTAATCTAGACGACGGTCTTTTTTCTTAGGAGTAGTGACGCGTCTGTGATCAATGTCAGATGAGGTTCTTATTTCTTCTAGAGTTAGTTGACCATGAGGAAAGCAATGGGATAGACTGAATTGTCAATACACAGGATCTTTAAGTATACAGAACTTCGTATTACAATACTTCGAAACAAACTACATATCATAATTCATTCAAATAGCTTATGCCGTCAATGATTTAAAGGTACCTAATAAACAAACTAATAATATTAGAATTCCCATTTATAATATTAGTAATATACAAAGAGTAAGACCACGTACAATAGTAGTACAATAAGGACACAACAATAGGCGTGTAGCTAGATGGAATAAAACATTGAAGGAATAATAAAAGTAAGTACATGTTTTTACACGAAGCTGTCCGTAACATGAATTTGAGATTCAGATACTTACCCTTAAGAGAAGACAAGATCCCTATGTGTTACTACATATTTGTTCTCTACATAAGAAAACCTTAATAATATACTCGTTATCGTTGTTTCGTTTTCAAAAGCGCGTATATTTATGAAAATACATAAAGCTTTGTGTTACGATATCGCGATTTTTCGCTAAGAACTGATATTATATTAATATTATGTTCTATTAATTCGTATTGAGTTATATTATGTTTGAAGCAGTAGTCTCGAAAACTATTCGCGTTTATGTGTTGGAAAGAAATATTGTTTTAAACGTGGACACGTAATATTTCAATATGGATGCTGAGAGTATTGTTGTTATTACTAAAAAAATGTTCAAAAATTTTGAGATAAGGATATTTTTTTCATTTTAGAAAATATCATACATGACATGATTATGTACAGTATATTATACCAGAGTACCAAAAACAAGATCAATACGCACTAGGAATCTTAATGAAGCATGCAACAGACACGTTGCAAATCAAGCATCTGCCTACAATTGCACGATTTTAATTAAACGAAAGGAATTTTCAAACTAAACTCATATAACGTCGAAACTAAAAAGAAATTCAACGCTTTCTGAATACACCTGAAAACAATTCAGCGTCCGGATGCACTGAACTAACTGGTAACAATAGTGTTACATTCCAAACAGGGCGTAACTCAATCTGTTTCAACTTCATAGCTGACTGCCTCGTCGAATCAATATTCCACCCACTGAATAAGAGCAGACGGTCGCCAATAAAAAGGCTAATAGTCCCATATGAAATGCAAAAAATCAGCTTTACTCTATAGCCCGATAGAAAAACGGGCCATGTCCTAATGTAAGCAAATTGCCGTCACAGCCTTTCAACGTCCGGCCGCGGCTATCATTTCCAAGATAAGCGCTTAAAAGCCTCGTGGAAAACGCTTTCAGCAGACGGACTATTACCGGGTGTTCCCGTACTTTTTGCTTTGCTTCGAAACTGTCGAGGTTGAGTTATATATCTTGCAAAGGACGCTTAACGTGTGAATGGGCTTTGAGGACTTTCGATCGAGTCTATCTTTATTCACATATCACTGCATTCAAACGTGATCTTTATGTTTTCAAAGTTTGCACACTGCTACATATATTGTAAAATAGTTCTATTAGTATTTACGCTATGCAATACACGGTATGCGACATCGCTTGCATTTCCGTATTTTTTAAATATAAACACTAATTTTTGCGATAAAATGTAGTCTACCTGAACCTTAGCGTAAAATTTGTTAAAATCTCTTCTATTGTTAATATGATTAACCTAAATATACAGACAAATAGCAGACAGAAAGAACGGGTTTTTGTTCCGTCGTCGAACAAACAGGAAGGAGCGTAGATGGAAGATCTTAAACTGCGGTATTTATAAATTCAAAGTTAAACTTTAATATTATACATTCACATAGATTAGCATTGAATGTATAGTTAGGAATAGAAAATACTATAACTTTATTGTCGTTTTAATTTCACTTTAGGTTTATGAACGTAAATTAAGAAAGTGAAATAAGAACGTTACGTAGCGACGCGGTGAACCCCAAATATCGAATCAAATTAGGATATCGAGTTTGTTGTTGATTTTAAGAAAAGCGAAAAGCCGACGTGGAACGTTGTGCCTATACAAAGAATCGGCGTATTTTAAAGGAATAAGATAATGTTAGATCAACCTAATAATCTTAATGCATTAGATTACAAAGGGCTCGAGGAGAGTAACGGGCGAGAAGGTTGCCTTTTATTTTGCTTCAATAATATTAGATTTTATGATTATTTTAAAAGGATCCGTAGTACCAAGAAACGTGCCGTCGATCGGTGAGTTTATTAGATAACGTTGTTGCGAACTGAACCCGTATTTCTTTGTGTTCGAATGTTGATGGTGCTAGTCGGGAAGGCGGTGGGATCGGCGAGTCGGAAAGGGGGTTGCGGGGCGAAGGGGGGATGCACGTACTTGCAGCGTAATGCCGCTGCACTTGCCCTGGTCAGGAAGCGCAGCGGAATGCCGTCAGTCGCGTTTGTACCACCGCGGGGGGCGCGGGGGCATGCGAGGGCAATGCACGCTGCGCCGGCGCAACTCTTTGCCTCCCATTCAGTACATCTCTTGACGCTTTATTTACTATTTGCGTCTGTTCCTTTGCAATTGTTCGAATTATTTACGGCCAAACCAGTTTTTCAACAAAATTGTTAAGATATTTTTTCTTCAACAGTATGAAGATTAAAATATTAAGTATATTTATATTGTATAAAATTCAATAATAATTTCGTTTTTTACGTCAATTTCGTTAATATTTTTCATTTTGACCAAAATTTCGCAATATAGACTTTACACCTGTAAAGTAAGGACCTGTAATAAGGATATAGGCTTATTTTAAATTAAATAAATAAAATTATATAGCAAGATTTACCATCACGTATATGTATGTCATGTATACGTGAGCAGCGTTGCAACTTAAAACTTTGTATTATATAAAACCAAATTTGGTAGAATCGGTCGCGTTTAATTAACCACTTGATGCAGTAGTTTTAAATTAAAACTCACTAGATCCAAATATGGCATACGTCACGCATTGAATACTCAACGCGACACCCATACACTCACGCTCATGCACGTCATGCAACGATACGTCGCGTCATCGCTTTGAGGTACCGAATACCGCAATTTGAAGCTCAGGCCCGTTGCGTTCAATTTTTACATCTCTGTGCACGGACCCATAAATATTACATTAAAAATATTGAGATCTAGAAAGCCAAAATTTTTAGAATGACATATTTTTGTGTGAGTAACGCCGACCATAGTTAAAGACTATCCAGGTGATGGTAGAAATACGTAAAAAATCCATCATATTTGGTCACGTCATTTAAAAGTAGTATTAGGCACATGTAAAATTTGATATTTATATATTTATTAATTTAATTCATTATAACATATATATCTTGAACAAAACATAATAAATTGAGTTATTACATAAGTAGTTTATAGATGGTGAGGTAGTACATGTAGATTCTAATTGAAAATTTTGATTGACACTCCTGTCACGACTACGAGGTAAATGAATTATTTTAAGCCCAATGGTTTCGTATTCTGGCATGTTATGTTTAGCATGAGACCAAAATTTCAAAATTATAAGATTAACTTAATAAATGTACAAAATATCTAATTTTTTTTTCATATTTTTTCCTTATTGAAATGAATATTCAGATGAGTAAAAAGTGTATTTTTATATATATGCAGATATGCTAAAATTCTAAGATTGTTATATAGAAATTAAAAAATACTACCTAAAGATGAAGTTGGGCGAAAATGAACAAAATCTTGTAGAATATAAAATGAAACTTCTTGTGAAAAGAACGGAATTTTTCGTGGTAAAATCTTTTACCGTATGGAAACTAGATGCAATTTCTCTACTTGCAGTGCATAAGTCGGAATGCAGTCGTTATGCACACCACTCGCACGGATTATCCCGTAGTTGGCGGGCGGCGATTAACCGAACCCCGCGGTCTGCTATTGGTTTGTTCCGAACGCAGTAATAATGATTCAATTTTCAATGTTCCCCTTTATTTTGGGGATCTGACGGTTTGAGTATACTTTGTCTTTGAATTCTATTTTTAAATGCTTTATGCTTTTACAATTTGAACCGGTTTCTTTCTAGATGAGATTATGTAGGGTTGTCGACAATTTTTCTCGATACTGTTTTCCGAAAATAATACTAAAATATATCATATCATATATACATCTTTCCACCAAAACGAAACAATTGATGCATGATTAATATATGTGTGCCCATAATATTTATATAGTTCAACAGTATGTTTCTACCTTTGAAAGCAGACCAAAGCAGCTTACACCATTCTCACGAGACAAATCGGTTGAGAAGGTGGTTCACCCCAGTGGCATTATTAATTGTTCCTGTACATTTTATTTTATATTCATCACAATACAATACCATACTATATTTTAAAATATATTGAATAATTAATAAAAATGTATTGTTTCATTTTCAGGTACGTTCGTGTTGTTAGAGAAAGTTGAAGTAGATTTCATTCATTTACATCACTGCGTAAGTAGCAGACTTATTTTATTTTGCTATTACATTATTTATTTCATTTATGACGTAGTAATTAGTTAGAAAGTTTAGCCGCCGTGTAGCGATCTTCCTAAACCTGCCCTGAATGGATTCAAAGTTACACGTTAATGACCGCCTCCGTAACTACACTTTGGAAGAGACCCGAGAAAGTTTTGAAAAGCGTCAAAAAGTTGGGGCAAAGTGCTATTTTTCAATGTCTGTAAATAACAATATAAGTTTAAGCGATATCTTAGCTTGTAATAAGGTATTCCTCGAACGTTATGACATGGGATTCTTCAAAAAAAGGTGCCAAAAGGGCTATTCTTCAAAGAAGACGACGTATTGATGTCTCCTCTGGTGTTGTAAATCTCCGTACGCGACGGTGGCTACTTTTCATCTGGTGCCTTGTCTGACTTATTGCTTAGTTTAATGTTATCTAAAATAGATAGCGTAAGAGAAGATAATATTATTATATATATTTATATATGTATATACATGTTATCAATTTAAATATATGTGACCAAACTGAATTAAAACATTACTAAGTCTACGGGCTACAAAATAAATAAGGTTCATTTAAGTCGGTCTAGTGGTTGTACGGTGATAGACAAATTTTAAAAACTTGTGGATTTTGTCTCTGTAATGTCTGTAATGTCGATAATAATGACAAGTAAATAAAGTTTTTGCAAAAAATCATTCAATGTGCAAACACAACTCACTTAGAGGTTTTTTATACATGTATAGTTAGAAAAAATACAGTGAAGGGGTCGGGCCCATTACATCGGCAAGAGATGACGCGAGCCGCGTGGTGTTAAATTTGAATAGTCTTCGTGTCTATGGGAATGGTTGTGATTGTTCGCGAGCTTAGAAACGGGTTGAACAAACAAAATGGCTTTTAGAAAGCAGTCCTTGTAGGGAGATGGAGCGAGCTGCAATTGATATCCGCCTGCTTATTCGCGTGTGTTTCTGTTTTAGTTTGAATCTGCTCCATTTT
This sequence comes from Phocides pigmalion okeechobee, assembly GCA_018251015.1. NCBI lineage: Eukaryota > Metazoa > Arthropoda > Insecta > Lepidoptera > Hesperiidae > Phocides > Phocides pigmalion. The sequence goes on from DWON01000607.1 coordinate 27,150, forward strand.
GGGTGCGTGAGAGACTTTCGTACGCTGTTTGACATTATCATAAAAGAATTAAGTCGTTGAAATGTATAAGTTAGGTACATAAATATTTTTTTACAATAGGATATTATACCTATAAGATAGTTTTAACACATTTGATTTTCAATTTATAACGAATACCCGTTGTAATGTAAATACCATGTTGATAAAAGTAATTAATTGTTCTTGGTTTATTTATTTATAATAAATTAAATTTTTATTCCATTTAATTACATGATTTTTATACTATATTTAGCACAAAAGATGTTAGAACTAAAGTTGCACGTTGGAGGTATCACTCCTTCAGAATCCGCCGTGAGGCATGTTTCTATGGGAGACGTGCGGTGGTATATAATACTTAGACCTGGCGGTTATCTTATTGCTTAGGTGTAGCAACGCATCTACGTACGAGCTTAGATAGGACTTTAGACCTGTTTAAGGTTTTATTTAAACATTCACGAGCTGTAGGAACTAGATAAGATCAGGTATCGTGCATGTTCGTTTGTTACTATTACTCACGTAAAAAATACTATTGTTTCAATTATTTATTTTGTTGCATCAAACTAAACCTAACAACGCATTTATGGAAATAAGTTTGCATGTAGGTCTGTGAAAAGATATAGTTGATTAAAGCCTCTCAATCCATTGTAAATTAATAATATTGTAAATTAATTACAATTCTTCAGATCAATTGATTGATTATTCTATTGTTAAGGTCAGGATTTTTCTTTCATTGCTCTAATATATTTAACTTAGGCAATTGAATAAAATTATTTTTATTCTACTTATAACTTCGTTATAACTTTAATAGATGTTAATATAAATTATTTGGTCTTTAAGAATTACCCAATAGAAACAATCTATATGATTGAATGTCTTTTTTCGGTTATTTCACTTATATCGCTGTACATGACGTTAAAAATTAAACATAAAGTTTAAGTTGATAAGTACTACGTAAGTACACCATAGTTATAACTTGAAAGGAAAGAGGAAACTACGTAATCTCCAAACACTCGGACTATAAGTAAACATGCGGAGTTGGTAACTAAAATTTACCGTGTTACGGCTTGCCCGTAGTAAAATATCGAATAGTGTGTCGCGGTCCCAGGTGTTGGCTCAAACGGCGCAAGTTTCGCTAATGTGCGGCTTAAATGATGACACTGTTGCGGGACACCAGCCAAGCCTACGTAGGGTTGCTCTTTACTCGACCTTTAATACGTATTGGGACTTTTTAAGCACAGAAAGTGCGTGCCACCTTTATCAGTGGATTAAGTATAAGTACACTTATAACACGTAGCAGTTAAACGGTTAAATATGAAATTGAAGTATTTTTGTTGTGTCGCACGTGATTTATTTATAAATTATTCCCTTTGCAATTCCGAAAAAATTACTTAATTTAGTAGAAAGATTTGAAAAGATTGTAATTAACAGTTGTAAATACCCTCCTTGAGCTATATAAAAATTGCATGAGAAATTAATTTGAGAATGTTTACAAAAACATGATTATTAATGTTTATATGAGCTTGCCACTAGACGCTAAAACGCACGAGTTCATATTAATTAGTAATGCAATAGACCGTTAGACGGTAGGCTGGCGAATACTGCAGTGCTCTCAACATATGAATAATAAAATGATCATTCATAATCAACCGATGGCCACATTCGTCTGGAAAACATTCGAATTAACGTCAACTTTAATGAAGATTTACTTCACTTAATTTCTTTTAAACGTTTACTATTTTAATATAACGTAATTAGTCTAAATGTTTATTTAAGTGATGTTAAAAATATATTGCTTAAAATATTTAAAAAACAATAGAAAGTGATATAAAATAGAAGAAAACAACAGGGCGAATAAAAAACTCGGAAAAACGTACCTTGAATAATTCAATTTAATTTTCGATTGAGAAACTCCAAGCCATTTGGGGAGTGAACCCTAAAACAGCAAAGTCCGTCTATCCCTGTAAAAGTAGATAGCTGGCAAACGAGCTACTCCCGGTTGGATTCGTAAGCAAATCACCAGTTGCTTATAAATCGTTCTGCTCCCGTCCGAGATTTATTTCGTTTCTACTCGTCCAAATCCGACGTTCCCATATGTTCGGGTGTAAACCGCACTCGGCGTAAATTACACACGTAGGTATTTGGCAACGTTGTTTAAATAGGGGGCGCTTAAATTTGTACACATAAGTAGGGTAATAGAGGAAGTTTGCGCATCCGTAATCGAAACGGCGTCAACTGAACAAACTTAGTTTTTATTCACTAACTTAGTATGTCACAGGTAACTGACGATTCAAGACAATGAGTGGCCGAGTCATATGCAAGTAGTATCTTAAAATACATTTCAATACAAAGGTATACTATCTTGATAATAAGTCTGGTTTTAGCAAAGACCAGGATCCTTTCGCAAAACCTTCATCGAAACAACCAGGACTACTCTGGCAAGAATGTCGACTAAAAAGAAGAATAAATCTGGTTACTAAAAGTATTTTTAGTATTAAACACGATCTTTCGCGAAAAAAATAATCGCTTCTGATTATTGTCAACAAAATTAAATAAATGTCTTCTATTTGTTTCCAAAAATTTATTATTTTATATATTAATTTTATATAAAAAACTTACAGTAAATTACAGTGTCTTTCTTTGAACTATCAATAAATTTTGACAAGTTTACGTATAACCAATTTGTTTGTAGTTATTGATAAAATAAAAATAAAAATTTTAACTCCAAAAAGTTCTGTTGTTTTACGTGGAAAAATTAACTGTATGTAAAAGGATGTCAATCGTCGAAAAATCCGATAGATGCACTATCGCATGTGACCGAGTGGACGTTCGTTTAAAATAATTGAAAACCTATGTTGGTGTAATAACGACGGAAATGGTTCGTGCCAATAGAGGATGAATATAAAATCGTTTGTGATTTTTAAGCGATAAAGTTTTCAATATATGTATTTTTGTGTAACCTAACACGATTTTGTTTGATCTGAGACCCCCATTGCTGAATATAAGCATCGTTTTTTGCTTTTATCATTGATTTTGGCTGTGTTTAATAATGATTGAGTTAAATGGTAGCTAAACTTTCATAGACAGTGTCTACCTTTCTGAATTTTAAATCAATCATCAGTCATCTCTGTAAGTTTAAAGGTGGAGAAGTATAGTTCGGGTAGGTGCAGTGCTGCCCTCATAATCCGCCGCGAAGTATTACTTGTGCTTCGGTTGGATAGGTGCGGTTGCCGGCTACACTTTAAGCGAGACCACCTTAGTCCTCAAGAGTAGCAACGTATCTACGTTCGAGCTCGGATAGGATTTCGGTCGCGTTTTTGGTTGTACGTGGATGGATTGTGACTACTTAACATCAGGTATTTGCTCGTTTGCTACTCTTTTCACATAATAACTCTCATTGATTTTTATGCAGTTAGTAACATAGTCAAATTGGACAATTAGTGTTATAAATATATTTTTACACGTAATCAAGTTGTTAAAATAGGAACAATTTTGTCATAATGATGTTATTGTATGTCATTCATTCCGTTACAGAATCTGCCACATCAAGGATGATATTTGTAAGATACATCATAAACAGTGCTACTGCGTTGAACGTTATTGATGTCAAACTTAAATTATTATTTTTTTTATTATGTAAGAGTAAGAAAAGGGCATGCAGGCCATCTGATGTTAAGTGGTCATTGCCCATAGACAACCACGTCTAATCTCAAACAGAACAGAAGGATGGACGCGGATGTGTTCCTACTCTTGAGGACTAAGATGGTCGCCTTCAGTAATGTGTATCCGGCAACCACACCTCCCCAACCGAAACATAATACATGAAGAACATGTTGCTTTACGGCGGGTTATG
>DWON01000608.1:0-31005 GCA_018251015.1 Phocides pigmalion okeechobee
CCCTTGACGTTCATTAAGTGTATGTAAATACCTTACAATGAAATAAAATATTTGAATTTGAATTTGAATTTGAATTGGACGTGGTTTTCCATGGGCTGAAGTGACCACTTAATATCAGATGGCCTGCATGCCCGTTTCTTACGCTTTCATAACAATAATAAAAAACATTGCATACCTTAAAACTAATTATAATAAAAGCTTAACTTAACTCGTAATCCACAGTGTTCCTGTTACAGTGGTACGGTTCCCGGATGTTCAGATGCAGTGATCTACGCATCTACGTACGAGTACTGCAGATAGGTGGTCAGTCCTGTTTCACGTTGTATGTGGATGACCACGCGTTTGCAGTGATTACTTAACATCTTACATATAAAATTATAAAGAGAAAACAAAGTGCCTGGCCTCTTGCCAGGCACTTAATAGAATAAAAAGGTTAAAAATAATTACAATGAACGCTAACCTAAACAATTCAAAGGAAATCCATTTCCATGCGGCATGCTAAAAAGAACGCTCGCCGCATTCCCACATTGAAGAGTGATCGCAATTCAGCACGCAAGATATGAACGAGCCCTCTTGTCACCGGCGGCGTCAATGAAACTAATTATTTCAAAATTACTATTACATTCAAATAAAAAATATATCCAACAGGCCCAGTGCACATTCTTGTATTGTAAATTTAAACATCGACTATCATACAAGATCCGCCAACGCTGAGGTCCATAATAAGTGTTTCTTAATATTGTAATAATATGTATACGGTATGGTATCTATACGGTATCTCCTGCCTGTCGTAAAAGGCGACTAAAAGGAGGACGCCCGCCGAGATTTGGCACCTAGCCCTTTCGTTTGAGGGGGTTCAGGTGACTCGAATCAGTCGCTGCCTCCACGGAGAAAAAGAGCGAAGGCCGCGGTGTCGGACCGATAGCCGCTTTTTCTTGTGCGCGGGGGGTAAGGTGAAGGTCCATTATCATCATTATCGATCCGCTAACCGTCCGGAAGCTGCTCCTTAGCGCTGTGGTTACCATAGTACGATTGCCTGACCGCGATGTGAAGCCAGCCCAACGGAACCGCACGCTGACGCGTCACTTGTGCCTGCGGGCTGTACCACCCGCCAGCGTCAGGCTGAACTAGCTGGTGGACGGCGGACGTATCAGGAGTTGAGCATGCCGGAGGAATTCATTAAGCTTATTCCGAGTCTCCCACTTAACAGTGGAGGGCTATCATAGTTAAGCCGGGGTACAACCCCGAGTACAGGCTCGGGCAAAGAGGAAATACCTCGATGCCCTTATTTCTCCGCTCAAAGACGTCCCCCGATTATGACACAAGGACAAGACAACTTACGTACGATCTACTAAAAAGATTTAACATAATATATAATACATATAAAAATATAACGGTCTTCATAATCATTCCAAAGTAAGAAATAACTTTAGTGGAATGATAATTCAACAAATTGTTTTGAAATTATTATGAAATCGTTTTTAAAGTCAGTTAAATAAAAATTTAATATAAATACCAACTTTGTAGCGTAAAATAGCGAAAATAATTATATGACGCAAAAACCGCGAATCCGAGGCACCGGTATTCAGTTCACATTATTATCGTTTAAAACCTTGAGGTGTATTCAACAGATACAAAAATATTATTTATTCCAACTAAACATATTTGCCTGTATACTGTGTTTGCTACGATGTAAGCCGGAGAACAAGTAACACGCCGGAATGGTCCTATATTAAAGTGAACGCCTGTAAAATAAATTACAGCTATATTTTATTGACATAACGTTGCTTGTCTCATTTTGGCGGGCGCCCTTTACCATAATGCCTTTATTACAGTTTTAATATGCGACAAAATACTTTATTCAGATTCAGTATTAGAGGTTTTTAAATTTTCAATCATAGATCAATATACATAAACAATGCTCTTTAAAGTTTTCATATTAGTTTTTCCGTTGGGAGTCTTCATGAACATTAATAAATTGAGTTTCTGACATTTTAACTAATGCAAAACTGAGAGACGTCTCGAGAAGCTTGTTTTTTAATGTACAATTTACACGTAATTTGAACCGTAAACATAGTGACTGGCGCTTTACGATCAAAATATTGCGACCGCTGACATAAAAGAAACTTTGTGTGATATAGACGATTTTTACATTAAATAAACATCAAAATATATATGTGTATATTTACACACCAAACATTTCTTATTAATTGGGGCTCCATATCATTAAAATAATGAGCCAAAAAATCATAACAAAAAAATAAGAACTTTTGACTAAATAGTATAGTTACAATTTTCCACAAGGTATGAAGTGAGTTACCAACTACTCAATAGTCCCACAACGGAAATGGCATATTTTAGTTGATCTATACATTATATTTACATATTTACATTGTGATTATTATTATAATTATTAATCAGCGTTATTATTTACTTTTGTATTAATTTAGCAATTTTAAATGCAATTAGTCGATATTTGATTCTCAATGACAAACTGTATAAAGAGGGTAGAAGATTATTAAAGATCATTCGAGATACAAGCAGGGGGTAGGAAATTACTATCCGTTAAATATACTAAGTGTATAAAAAATATTTTGGCGTTTCATTGTGCAAAAACCCACGACTGTAAGAAATGTCTAATTAGCGCATTTTTAGTAAACATTTCAACGTGAAAATAGGTCACGCACTTAGTTGTAAGACCTTAGTAACTAAGGGCTATACAGCGCACGTCATGTTACCTAATATTGCCTTATATTCAAACATAAATCCCGCAAAGGATCAAGGTTGAGATTGCGGAGATGTAAAGAAACAGTCTCACAGTTAACAAGTAACGAATAAAACAAATACACTGACTGTTTGAGTTGTAATACCTGATTGTTTGCGCATTGATTTCTTCCTCGTACATGCAAGATGTGGAACGAGGTTCCTCCTGAGGTATCCCTAAAATTTATGTCATACGATTCTGCAAATTAAATGCAACGAAGCTCTCTTTCAAAGCCGGCGATGCCTTGACGACTCATCTGGTGCTGCAAATGTCCATAGGCGACAAGTGTCAATTTAACTATTCATTAACAACTCATTCTGTCCCATGACTAGACGCGGCTCTTCCCACTAAATGAGAAGGTTTAGGCTATAGACTACGCGGACCAAACACGTTTTTAACTTAACAAAGGTTTAAGAAGATATTTGAATTTGATCTTTATAAAAAATATTGATTTTAAACTAAAATTCTCACGAAGTTTATAAATATTACTACATATATAACCGATACTGATGGTTAACGATTTTTAATATTTTTTATAAAAAACTCTTAGGGAAACTAGTTTCCTCCGAATGAACTAAGACATATAAGCTTCTTAAGAGTTTGAACTTGTAAGTACGCTTCGAACAGCAAGATATCACCGCCACGATTGTTTCTAGCGTGAAACGCTTCTTTCGTTTCAGTAGATGGGTGTTGTTGTCAGCTCGTTAAGGCGGGAGAGCACTACTTTAGTCTTTACTTTACTCCTTCTTCTTCTCTTTAGTCTTTACTTGAGTCTTCAGATAGGAATTCCATTCCAATGCTACCCCAAATTCTTGTGAACCCAAAGCACTCAACATTCTCCTCAGACAATCCTCACCACTTACATTATATAAAAAATCATATTCAATATTTTTAATTCGTTAACTTCTAATTTAACGTAAGTCATTAGATAAACATACATAACGAACTCCGAGTTCTGACAGAGCAAACATTCTATTCTATTACGCTTTAATATTTCGCCGGCGCCGGCGCCCGGAGACAACAAATAAATGTTTTGATTGATTGATTCTCCCTAAAAGCTGCGTGAAAGGAGGGAATCCGTTTTTCCCTCGTTTCACCTCCCAGAGCGCTTAGGCCTGAATAATTTGTTGGGTAAACTATCCGTGGGACTGACATTTGGTTCCCGTTGAATATGGATTTTATCTATTTAAAAGTCAGCGAGCAAAGCGAATCGATTTAAAACTTCGGGTACGACAATCAACCCTTGTTACGGCCTTCATGAATTGTTTTCGGAGTCTGTCTAACAGTGGAATCCATTGTTCAATATACAATTTATGTACATATATATATATAAGTAGCTTTTGCCCGCGTCTTCGCCATCCATGCATTTGATATAATACATTTATGCAAACTTTCAAACTGTATTATTTCCCTTAAAGGGTGGTATTTTCAAAATTCCTTTCTTAAAGCTTACTTACGCTATAAAAATTATGTAACAGTAAAATTACAGGATTCTATGTTCAGCAGTTTTGGCTCGTTGTTCGTTGGGTTTATTAGGCACCATACTCTTTTATGTAATATATAGGTTATATCTGTTTGTAATTTCAAAACATGTACTTACAAGTGTAATGGAAACAACAATACTAAATTCCGACTCATATATATGTTTTAAAAGATAGGAGGAAACACATGTAACATTTTTTCATAAACAATATTTAGATAACTGAAAAACACACGCACCTACGTATATTTAACAAGTAACGTTCGTTTACGTCTATGTGGAAAACACAGTTAATTTCCTGGCATACAATTTATAATGTAGATATCTATATAATTATATCCTATTTAATAGTGGAATTTCCATGTTTTACGTGATAGGTGTCTACACAAAGTAGCGAAGGTTAAACCCACGCCAAAAGATTACTATCGGATACTTATTACTCAAGATCCACTTGATCCATTAATTTAAGTTATTATTTGTAAATTACATTTTCAAACATGGAAAAGATGTGTGTGTTTGGAGTTTCTTTCGCCGACTCTTCTCCAAAACCAAACACCTTACGAATCGGTTGTAATTTATTCACGTTCAAAAAAAGTTCTGTAAAGAATCTACTTTGAATAAAAATGTTTCGATTTTGATTTTGATTAACCCCGAAAGGTCTGTACCCAACTACAAAGGATCCATTATTAATAAAATTAAAATTTAATGGTCCATGATGTGAAAATGGAGGTCCAAAAAATTGTTCCAATTTAGCTATATCGAACGAAAATCTAGATTTTCCATGTTTTTCCCTATAAATAATTCACACAAAAAAGTTCTCGTGTATTTATATCGTGCAAAGAAGCACGCTCTTAGAAAATATCGGTTCTGAGAGGTTCACAGACAGACGATACAAGTACATGAGCACTGGGAGCACGGTTTTGCTCTCACTAAGATGAGCCAGGATAATACTAAAATGCCCAAGTTCTCACTAAAAGATATAATATCTTTACCAAAATGTCATTTGTATAGCATTTATTTTCAAAAGTCCTATAAACCCTAAAATTGGATATGCAAACTGGAATTAACTAAGAAAGAAGAAAAAAATAACAAATTTGTTGACTACATTGTACTTCTATGAAAAAATATAAACAGAACTTAGGACTCAGACGGATACATAAATTTTACCCCACTTTGTATACATACTACTATTTGTTTTTCCGTATAGCAATAAATTATACGAAAAAACAAAAATTGAGTTATCTATAACAATTCCTTACAAAACGTGAAGAAAAAATATCGCGAGATCAAATTTCCGGAAACGTTAAACATTAAAAAAACAGGGGCATCTTAAAAAATGATGTCCATGATAAACATTTAATGTAAAGCAGGTTACCAAAACGCACAAAGGCTCATAAAGCTTTCACTGTTAAACAGTAATCAAATTTCTTAAACCCAGTCCCCAACTTCACAAGCCTAACAAAAGGAAAATATGGCTTCATGGTCGTTTCATGCAACTATGCTATGACCATAACGACCAGTAACTTTCTCAAGTAAGTCCAATAGAATTTACTACTATTTGTCCAAATAGCATAGACCTAAGATTTTTTTATTTGAGAAGAGTAGCAAACGAGTATGCAAACCACCTGATGTTGAGTAGTCGCAGTCCATAGACATCCATGTAAAACCACAAACACGGCTAAAATCCTATCTGAGCTCGAACGTAGATGCGTTACTACTCCTGAGGACTAAGATGGTCGCCTCACTTCAAAGTGTAGCCGGCAACCGCACCTCTCCAACCAAAACACAAGTAATGCTTTGCAGCTGATTATGAGGGCAGCTTTGTTACCTCTCTGGTCGAATTATAGTTCTGCCACTTTTAATTAGCTTTATAATATTTATTAGCTTTAATAAGATTTATAAGGAGCGGGGCTTTCCACGAGACGACCAGTAAAATCGTTAAGTGCTCAGTAGTCTTAGTGACTTACTTCACCTAAAATATTTTAGTTAATTCACTGTTTTGATCTTAACATTAATTAGATCAATGGTATTAGAACCGGGGCAGCTAGCCAGCTCTCAAGAGAATATTATTAAAAACGTCAAAAATTAGGGCAGAAACAGCAATATTAATCTCCTTATAGCCCGAAATCTTGTAAGTCCTTATTAACCTCAATACTTAGCAAGCGATGTTTCATTTCGGCGCGTCCTCACAAATTGCACCGCGGGGTCCCACAGCGGGTCATTAGACCTTTATTTAATGCTACAAATTGTTTATTAACTGCCTTCGGATAACATTTAATGTTATTAATTAAATTGGTTCTCAAGCACTTTACTAAATCACGGTGAATCGCTAGCAACAGTAGACTCCAACGGGTGGGCGAAGGGAACTTGCGACTGAATCTGTCCATAGGATATGTATCACACGTAATATAGCATGTGTTTTATAATCATTAAAATATATTTCTAAGTCATTCGTCAAGGCTTCAATTTAATATAATTAGTTTTAATGTGAAGTCAAATGAGCAGATTTCATCCTATTAGTTTGAACAAATGTTATCTTAGAGACACCTATAACCGTAATATCGGATATTCTATTATATACTATCCATTTTCTGTCGATACCCCTTTGAACCGTCCTGTGTCGGTATCGACCTTCTAACTCACCTCACGGGATACTAGATATTAGATTGAAACTCGGCGAAGCAGGAACTTTCCTGCCTTTCACGATGAAAGGATGTTCTACAGATTTATCTCGTGCATATTCCACAGTACTGCACACAAGGCTTATGTTTCTTTATGACATTAAACTAGCAATAACGATATCCATCTAATAGTTAGTAGTCATTGTACAATAATGCTATGATAGTGGCTTAAGTGCCGGGGTCGAGGTAGCGCTCTAATCGGGATCTCGTGACCTCCGGAACTTAAAGACTGAGCAGGAACGGGACGTGACTTATAGTCAGTAAATTTCTAACATACCGCTTCGTCGCAGCTCTGAGCAGAGGGGATCATTTGATGATTTTTAAATCCATAATAAAAATATTAAATGAAATGCTAGTGAAGCAGTTCGACCGGAAAGGTCCCACCGCCGCTCGGATAATTGGCCGTAAAGCAGTTTTTGTGTGTCGTTTGAAGCGGTTCAGTTGCCTGATACACTTCAAAACGATATGACTATGTTAATTTTCAGAAATAGCAACACATGTCCATGATTAGTGTTATTCGATTCGATTTATAATTTCGAAAGCAGAATCCGCAATGACATATCATATTCATAACAAATCCAAATTCGCACCGTACTTTCAAGTATGAAGTTGAAATTGACTTTTTAAAAATATTAGCACCATTTTATAAGGGGATCCAACCACATGAACATACAATGTCAAATTTTAAAGAACAGTCGCTACAGAAGTGAGTTTTATTAGTTCAATATTCGAAAAAGAGTTGTTATTTTATAGAATATCCTACAAATATAAGACTTCAATCCTATTGGAGGTGGTGTATGGATGGCAATCAGATGGCCTGCATGATCCTTTGCTAAAATCTCCTTTCCGTTCGTTTCGTTTCCTTTCATAAAAATCACACTGTCTACTTTAGAAAGCTACAATAATGTGAAATCGATGAGGTACTCAAGTGTTTTGAAGAGGGTTTGTTGGTCGGCTGTATATCAACGTCAACGCGAGATTTCGGAAGTGTCCATAAAATGTTGGGGAATTTTTAACTAAACGCTCGCCCCGTCCGCCTATCTCGTTATTTATGATATAGTAGTATTCTGGAACCAAACTAAATGAAAATACAGGCTTATATTTTACAAATATTTAGAAACACTGAAACTTTATAAGGAAAATACGCTAAGATCAGATACAGATCTGTGCATAGTATGATAGGTGGTGGAGCCATAGTTCGACCAAGGTGGTACCACGGCCGCCCTTATAATCCGCTCTAAAACAACTCTTGTGTTTAGCTTCAACTACACTTAAAGCAAGGCAATCATCTCATTCTTCAAGAGTAGCAATGCATGTACGTACGAGCTCAACCCGAATGAGAGAATAAATTATTTATTTATGGATTCAATCATTAATTTATTAACCTATTAAATATCATAATATAATAATACACACTATTGGAGACCACCATCTTAGTCCTCAAGAGTAGGAACGTATGCGCGTCCATCCTTAAATAGAACTTCTGTTCTATTTGAGATTAGGCGTGGTTGTCCATGGGCTGCAGTGACTACTTAACATCAGGTGGTCTGCGTGCCCGTTTATTACTCTTTCGCAATAAAAATATATATGAATATATACGACATTGTAATAATTGACAATATCGTATAAAATATTTCTTTCTGCATCAAGATAAAACCACTCCCAGGTGCTAGACAATGACACTTACATTCGGCGAGTGTTTCTAATACATCTATGGTATAGATTAATAACTTGTCTCCGCTGCGCTCCAGCAGCGAAAACCAATTATCAATCTATGGTAACTCGTTTAGTTTAGTAAAGCTAGTCAATGACCCGATCTTTAGCTCCGAGTATAAAGCTAGTGCTTAGACCTATTACTCATCCTAAATCATTTTGAAATATATTTAATTTTCAAACAGCAAAATAAGTCAGTTACATATTACAACAGAAAACTTCCGAAATGAAATCTGCGTTTGAATAAAAACTGCACTCACATTAGTCGAACTCATATTCAGATCCAAATATTTATTCCATTATTACGTATTAACTTACACTTCACGAATGTTAAAAACGCAATGTAAAGTCAGTACATCGTTCCGCCACAGTTCACCAATTAGGTAAAGCTATGATTCCACAGACACGCATAGTTCAGAATTATAACATTAGCGTCGAGTGTATTTATAGTGCGTATTACTATGTATTAACAACTTCATTATATTCCACAAAGTAAATGACGTAATCGCAAATTGTATTCTTAATTGATATGAAATGACCGGTCAATCAGTGCAATATGTTTTTATTAGAGAATAATAAAGATGTTTTTATTGTACGACGTAATGTTGTAATAGTGTACATATGTATAGATGATTACAATATATACTTATACTACCTATTTTTTTAAATAACCGTATCATAATATAAAAATCCTTGAAAGTTATTATAATCCCACCTCAGGGCATAGACAGACGGACTGCATTTAAGCTGAATTGCAGCTGCAAAACTGCAGTGCAGATGCAGTTTCAGTCCAATTCTTTTTACTGTTCCAACTCTGTACTGTACCTTGTCTGTTCCAACAACTGCACGTCGACTGCAATCGAACAGTTATGCCAAATGCATTCATAGTTTTACAGTGGGAATGCAGTCGAAATATGGTCCATCTGTGTCCATCCAGAACGATAGTCCTACCCGGGACGTATCACCACCGCCCTCATAATCCGTTGTAAAGCATTGTGTTTCGGTTTGCATGCTCGTTTGCCACTCTTCTGATATAAAACAAAGAATTCAATGTATAAATAACAAAGTTACGAGATTATGAACTTTTACTATATTAGTATAAAAAGTATTAACCATCGTTATAAAAGATTCTCATATCACCGGTGCACTTATTTTCGCAGCATTATGAAATTATGTGAATACTAATGATGATAATTGTGTACATTTGGAAAACCCGCAAATTACTCACGTATCTTAATCATCTTTGTTTTTCTGTTCCGTGTACTCAATTTTTGGCGACGTAACGGCATTCCCGACTAAATTTCATAGTATTTTATTCAGAGTTAGCAACTTTAGTAATAAGTTTAATGGATTTCTTCTGTTAAAATGATTCCTCGAAACCGTTATGATTAATTGTTATGGTATTTCCGGAGAATAAAATAATCTTCACATCGAGCGGGATTTTACGTTGCGTTTTCATGCAATCGGTACAATAGTCATATTGTATATATTTTATAAAGTTATTGCATACTGATTTTTTATATTATCGTTATGAGTGAATAATATTAAAGTGACTTCAAATTACTGGAGTATTTTCCAACCCTACACTTTGCTTAATAAAATCTTATTATTAAATTCAAAATCACATATTTTCATTCATGTGTATACATAGGTTTTGCGGATGTATCATATATATAGATGATACCAAGGCGAATATTAACTATATTTTCATAAATTAGGAAACTTTAGGGATGTGATTTTAGTATAAATTAATCTTGAAAACATATGAATTTAATTCAACAGACCCTTTGTAAATGTAATGTTTGATAGTAAACGATTAACAGCGAAACTCCTATAATTTTTTCCAGAACCTCTATCCGTCCGTTTGTCACAATCATGGAAAAAACAAAGGTAGTATTATTTTAAAAAGAACCGGTGAAAATTTGTTTCAAAGGAATTGATATATTTGTTCACTTCATGGCCGATTTCGAAGTCTTCATGTGTGCAGACATTTTTGAAAAGTAACACAAAGATTGACCTATAAAGACGCAAGAAAAAATATTCACATTTTGTGATAAGAAACAACAAGGATTATTCATTATTGCTGTTAATGTAGGAATAAAATGGGTAACCACACAGTTCAATAATACAGATAAAGTTATAATTATGGGGAAAATTCCAAATTATATATTAATTTGGAATATTCATAATTATTCTATTTTGTGGGATTTTTTAGGGATATCCTAATTACTTTATGCATCTTTTTACCACAATTTATATTAATTTATCTGTATGTAACTGGCCATTTAACAGAATCGTCGATTTTTACCCACTTTGATCGATCGGAATAAATAAAAATGTTTAAAAATTATCAAGAACCGATGACTATACACAATTTTAATAATCGTGTCCCATTGCCCTCATCAGGATTAACGAATTTCCCTCTGGAGACACGGCCTGAGAAACGTAGTCTATTTTACCGACAGCGTAGATAAATCAGTCACATATACATATTAAAAAAAATTAAAAACCATGTCTTTTATAGTTAATCAAACTAAGAAATAAAAATAATTCTTAATATAAGAATAATTTTTAATACTAGAAATAATGTTAGTTCTAAAAGTATGGGATGCTTGATATCAATTGTTATGATTTTCGTATTAATATTATTGATAAGTTTAAAAAATTTCGAGCAAAGCACTCCACGCTTTGAAAAGTTCAATAAAATTAATTCGTGTTAATAATTTTATTCTTATTTTAAGAATTATTTTTTACTTTTTTAAACTAGTAGTAGTTATTCTTGGACATTCAAAAGTCGTTTCGCTTGACCCCGATGATACCCGAGCCATAGTAATTTGTACATTATATCAATGTTAATTTTTTATGTATTCTAGTCAGAAAGGTGTTGTAACAAAATATTTAGACGAGCGTTTCCAATATCAAGACCAAGCCCGATCTCAGAACCAGCACGAGCAACAGATCCGTTTCTAGCAGGTTGAACTACAATCCTATTTATGTCTGAATATAAATGTCCACAGACTTCAGAAGCATTAACAAAGTATATCTTTGGCAACATACATCAATATTAATTTAAAAAAATGAGTCTCATGCATCATATCACGAGTGGCGCAACTCCTGATCACTTCCCTAACATAAAGTCAAAAGAAATATTCCTGAATATCATTTTGTATTCACTAAAAACCCACGTATACTTCCCAATTCCTAAAGTTATATAAAATAAGAATTTTCATTATACAAAATATTTTATCCTCAAATTTATTTACATTAGATTTTCCTTCAATTTATTAATTAAACGTTTGTAGGGTATGAAAAGGATATAAAAAGTAATTAAATTACATTTCGGAAAATTTAATTAATAATTATGCGTTCCTTGGCACGATCGTCTTTTTGGCTTTGTTCGTTTGTATGGTAGGTGTAAAATGTCCAGTATTATTAATTTATTTATGTTACTTAATCAGTGCTCTTATTCGTCTATCATCTGACTTTTGTAAAAAGATGTTCATACTCAAGTGTTCGAACAAAGAGCAAGTCTCCTCTGCGTGATTTGGAAGAAGATTATATGTTTTTTTATTATGAAAGAGTAAGAAACGCGCATGCAGGCCACCTGATGAGTGGTCACTGTAGCCCATGGACAACCACGTCCAATCTCCAATAGAACAGGAGTTATATTTAAGGACGGACGCGGATGCGTTCCTACTCGTGAGGACGAAGGTCGCGTCACAATACATGAATAACATGCTTTATGTGGTTATGAGGATGGGGTGGTGCCGCCCACATCTTCAATCTAAAGAATAGAACTCTAGTTTAGTGTCGCCTTCCGCAACGTCGACCCGATCTAATTTATGAGCGCCGCAATCAAAATGTTAATAAAAATTGGCGTACCTTCCTTATAATGTCCGAGATAAAATAGAAAATGCTTTATTTGAACATATCCCGAGAATTAAAATTGGTTACTCATATGTAAGTGAGCCACTTTTCTACCGAAACCCATGATTTACTTCTAAATGGAGCGGTGGTATCTCCATCTATGTTGATTTTGATAGGTCTTGATATTTTACTAGTGACAAGATGGCTGGTTCATATCTCGCACAATGAAAAGCGATCGCATTCAGCGCGAGAATGGGATGAACGTTCTTGGTACCTTGCCACATGGACCGCCACATCCCGGACCGGACATGCCACCGACGTCCTGTTGTTTAGATTAGGCATTTTCTATAATTACTGTTAAATAACTCAAAGACATTACATAAGCGGGCGGATATACGATAACGCGCGTAAACGCAAAACAAGCACAGATTTACAATAAACTGTCATTCATTCGTGGAAGGAAAACATAATATCAAACATAACCTAATTACCACTTATTTTGCAAACTCTTTTGAACGCAAAACTATAAGGAAAATATAATAATTTATATACAATACAACGCTCAGTAATAAAAACGGGGTGAGGTATCTCAAAACCTTTCATTTGGATTCTTCAACGCGTCTTAAACCAACACAAAAAGGATCGTCAGTTCTATTTATGAGAAGGTCTCTGTACCAGTATGACCATAGGACCCGACCAAGTGGTACCAAGGGCCTGGGACTTGCCTGCGTCATAACTATTGACTTACTGTCAGTTGATGATTCAGTTTTAGAAACAATGTCTGTTGGTAAAGTTTGGATGTTTAATCGACACTGCTAGTGACAAGAGGGCTGGTTCATATGTAGCGCAGTAAAACTGCGATCGCTATTCAATGGCGCATTGGCACAGACTGCCTGTGTTGTTTAGTTTAAGTTTAAACTTTTATTATAATTCGTTTTTATTTATCAACACTGTTTTTATTAAGATTTCTAACGTTCGCTTGATTCCGCGCCTGGTCTTTATTACCGCAAAGTTCTATCTAGACAGCTATAATAAAACAGGTCCACTTTTTCATGACTTTTCATGTTACTCCGCAATTAAATCCTATTTTAAGTAAAAGTACTTTTCTATATAAAGTTAATCACACATGTACGGAGACGGCAGTGAGTTCAATTGAGCGGCATTTTCGTTTATTACTTTTATACATTTTCAAAAATACAGAACATGTATTATTTTTAAGAGGGTGCAGCGTTCTACATATTTAACATTCCCGCTTTTTTAAAACTCTTAATCCTTTGGGGAGGTACCACCGCTATCCTCTTAATCCGCCGGGAAGCAACTCTTGAGTTTCTGTTGAATAAATGCTGTTACTCACTGTTTTTACGAACAAAGCGACTTTCTTAGTCATCAGGAATAGTAACCTAAAAGGGTTCGACTTATGACCTCAGATATAATATCAATCCTGTTTAAGGTTGGATAAGGAATTCCCAAAGGCTGTAGTGACTACTTAACATCAAGTGGCTGCATGCTTGTTTGCTACTTTTGTCAAATAAATAAAATAATAAAAAATTGAATTTAATACATGCGCAATACTGCAATGTTTAACTTTCATTGTCCTCACGGATAGTGTAAATATCAGTACAGTCCTGTCATTAGAATTAAATAGTTACGAATTCTATTTCGCCTTTGCAAAGTCATCGTATCGTCTCTGCCCACGAAAGCAGAACGCGTGAGGAGCTTGACCATGTGATTATGAAAGGGTAACGGCTGCATCAAAGTGCAATAAAAATTACACCGATATTTTAAAAAGTTTCAACTTCGCCAAATGATTCACAAGTATCTACGTACCTACATACCTTGTACCTTCTTGTGTGGAGATATCGATAACCGCGTCACTGGTTTTTTCGGTGAAATTGCGGTCAAGCGGTTTTGGGCCGGATTTTTTTAAATACACTTCATATATAGAATGTGGATATTCTACTTAAACAGTAAACAATAAGTAACTGAGGTGAATAACTTATTTTAAATTGTATAATAAAAGGCTAACTATTGTTCAATCTAAACGAACTCTGTAACTCACTCCCACGTTGAATGGTAACTAAAGTGTACAAGATGTACTCAATGATAGCTCACTGACAGACTCCGGGTATCTAATGGTAAAATCCCATCATCACAAACACAGTCCAGCAATTTGTGTAATTTGTAAACAATGAAAAAAAAGCAACATTGATTTCCGTCGTTCTTTCAAATGATAAATGACAGGTAAACCTCTGAAGGTAAGTTTCATGCGAGTTTCCGTATTTCAGACCACGCTCTTTTAATCCGCCGTCAAGCAACTTCTATGTTTTGGTTGATGTAATGCGATTGCGGAAGCGAGTTGACCATTTGAATCCTCAGGACTAGCAATGCGACCAACTACTTCATATGACCAACTATGTACGACTTCAGATAAGACTCTAGAATTGTTGAAGTTGTATGGATATCCATGGACTGCAGTAACTGCTTAAAATTAAGTAGCCTGGTTTCTAATTTCCCACTTTTGTCACATCAAAAAATTACTAAATAGTCGGTGTCAGTTACTATGGATACATGGTTGTCGTTAAACTTTACCAAGGGCCCTGGAGGTAATTTATAAACATGTGACAGCCTTGACTACTCAATAGTACCACCACCAATCCGCATTATTATAGCGTAGTAAAATAGCTCCAAGCCTCGCCCATTTACTGTGGAGAGACCCATGCTCACTCGGATGTAAGACAAGGTGATACCTTCCATGCTTTGTAAGTGATGTGCAATACTTGGCAAAGCCGTCAACCAGAATCCATTTTAGTTACTAGTATGTTACAATGGGACTATAAAAGTTTACGAGAGCGGCCGTCGCCAGACCGCGCGCGTTTATGACGCGAGGTCGTGGGACTAATGCAGTGGCAGTTTACTAAGTAGTTTGCAAATGTAAGCAAGCAACAAGCATGCAGAAGAGACTTTTCTTATGCTTTGCCTTATAGAACAAGTAACTTTGGTAGAGCTAATGTTAAAATCATTACTATATCCTGCAATACAATATTTTGTGTTTAGAAGAATACAAGCATATGATGTTAGGCAAAGGTCTAGTTCAAGCCCGGGATGCGTTGGCGACTCTCCTGATGTTGGAAATGTCCGTACGCGATGAAAATTGCTTTCCGTTAAATGACCCCCTTGCTTTTTCATTATGTAAATAAAATAGTAGGCGCCGCAATCGATGCACCTTCACACAATCACAAAACAGAGCTGAAGTTACTCCCGGGATCTAATATGATCACTTTGTTCATATGCATAACCGGCACGACGGCACGATTTCAACCCAAATACAAGTATTTCTTCTCAGCAGATTATGAGGGTAGTGTTGGTACTTTACCTATCGAACTAAACTTCTTCCATCTCCAAATGGTCTTTGTTGATGATGACGATGAACAACGGTGTTTATAGTTTTATTCAATGTACAATTCTACGTAGTGCACCGTTGGGTACCGCATTGCACGGTGCGCGCTATTAATATTGTATATTCCTTTATAGTTCGAAAACGCTGTACTATAGAGGAGTACTTCCATCAGATTTTTGGTAAGAGCTAACAATTGAGGTGCAAAAAATCCATATATCGCCAAAGACCCAGCAATAACAAATGCGTTCAGTTGAAAAATCGCATAACGTGTGTGATCTCCACCGAAGCGTGCGTCGTAAAATTCGTAAATCGTTTTACTGCGCACCGGTTAATACGTACGAGTACGTACGTACGCTTTATGATTCAGGCTCGCGGCAACGCCAACCGCCCGATAAATTTAACTTGACGTTTTCGCCCTTTCGTCTTAATATCTCTGGAAACGCTCTTGATTGGAGGCGAAGTGCCTTCGCTTGATTTTGCCCGTTTTACAATATTTCACCCGTTAAAGTTGAATTCATTAAATTAACAGGCGTTTCTTTTTACCTAACGGCACTAAACTGAAACTCTTACACCAAAATGTTACGATTTTCATTGAAGTTTTAATAAAATAAAACGAATTACACACTTTTATCAAAATCAGTTAAGTCGATAAAATTACGTTTACTAAAAAATAGAATCACTTTTTATTTTTGTTTCATGGTTTACTCTTGTATACGTAAATTAAACTAATCTCAATTGTGTTTTTTTCCTTGGCTTTTTTATCCTTAATATATCTAATATTATTGTGAATTTTACGTTAACCATTGTGTAGCTCTGTGATCAGTTCCTATAGCGAAAATAAAATTAAACCACATGCGATCCCGCAGAAAATCGTAATGTCAGTATTAATTAGATTTTCTATTGTACAAATTTGTGTTCGACTAATATCGAGGCAGTAATCGCATGCGGCAACCGCGACTGGCCGCCACAACACAACCGGAGGGCGCTTTAGAGAAGTAATTAACTAATATTGGACTTTTATTGTAAAAGAACGTTAACTTTAATGTTTGCTTCCAAATTGTAAGTAGCAATGAGAAGTTCTTCCGCAATGACTTAATTAAGCTATTAACTAGCCATAATGTTAATCTTAACCTTCTGTTACTCTTTTACAAAAAGTACTAAAGTAATTTTGTTGAAATTTTACAGCAATGTAGCTTAGATACGTTATACAGACTACAATTAATAAAAATCTTAGCGTGGTTGGTAACCACGGCAAAGCCCGTGGAGTGACATGCAGACATAGAAAAATATGTATTTCTAGTTTGACTATCATCTAAAAATGATTATGAGATATACACAAATCGATAATACCGAATGAAGGAAAGTATTTTTTTAGGACGAATAGGAAAGTTTGTTTTTACATAATGTCTTCCCCGTAGCAAACATATTATATTTCATTAGCGAAATAAAAATGTATGTTATAAGTAAAATACAATATTAGCCATAAATATACCCATTCTTCTGCCCATGCCTAATAATCATTAGGACGGGCAGGGAGATGCTCTCTACAGCTCAAATACAAATTGTAATTTACATTTGTTATTTGCATGTAATAATATTACGCTAATAGCATTTTAAACATTTCAATGGGGATTAAGTACCCCTGTGTAAAGCTAATAACAATATGTTAATTAATTAGTACAATAAAACAATGGTCTGATGTGGTTTTTACGTGATTTTTCTGAAACGCACATCTATTTTTACCTACGTTCGTAGATGCGAGTACACGTGAACTAGAAACGTACTTGTTTACTTTTATTACGTACCTTCTTGGGGCTTTAGCAAACATAATATACATAGCATAATAGTTTTAACATCGACGATTCGCGTCTTACCTATTGCACGGACGCTACAATGAGTTTTTGTGACTCAGTGCGCTCGATTGCAAATCCCGAGTTAGCGAATGTACCGATGCATAATCACGTTTGGTGACTTGTAGCGTTTGTTTCCTATATAGAAAGCTGATGATTGGATGTGTCCAAATGATTTGACAAACTATATTCAATGAAAAGGCGACATTGAATGTAGTTTATCTGCCAGACTAAAGGTGGGAGAACTATAGTTCGACCGGGGAAGTAACACCGCTGCCCTCATAATCCGCCGTAAAGCGTTACTTGTATTTCGGCTGAAAAGGTACGGTTGACGGCTACACTTTGAAGCGAGGCGACCATCTTAGTTCTCAGGAGTAGCAACGCATCTATGGCTATGGTCTGCGACTACTTACCATTAGTGGTTTGTATGCTCGTTTGCTATTTTTCTCATATAAAAAGCCGTTATTTTTAATCACAAGGGAAATAATCTATCTAAACAAACGATATATGGTTCGAGCCGGAAATGACTTCTGTCACAACAATTTTTAATATACATTAGTTGTGTAAATGACGTATTATATTGGTATTATATTGGTTTTCCGGTCACAGACTCCTAGCTTCATTCCGACAATTTTAACCTTATCTAATAATAACCGGAACCAACTGATGAATGTACGCTCGGGCATACGGAAATACAAGGGAATTGAATAACGTCAGATGTCAACGTGTAACGCAAATTCTTATAAATGTTTTATTTTAGACTGGAATCGCGAAATATTTCCCACTAGTCACCCCTCTCAAAGAGTATCTGCGCTTAATCATCTTTTGAAATCACCGGTGTTGAACTTTTGAATGTTGAGCTTTTGAAATCATAGATGTTTCATAGACAATTATTTATAATAACGTTTTTATCTAAATGTACATACCCTTGTAATTTGTGTAAACTGTCGATACAACAATATCAAGAAACGTCGGATGCGGTCGAAAATTGGATGGGTGAGAAGAAGAAGAAATCCGACTCGTCAACTCAAGTGAATAGACTAGACAGACAAACAAAGATCTTAGGCATAGTAATAGGGTCGCATTTTAAGTAAGGAATCCTAAAAAAAGTCATAAGTAGATATTTGACACTTATGAGACCCCGAGCGTTGAATTCAATAGTACGATTAAACTCAGTCGAGATACGACTTCAACTAAGAGTTCAAAGCTCCGCGGTGGCCGTAAACCACTTAGCGATAATCCCGAGATCTCTCAGGAGTTATTGGGACCTGTATTTATTGAACCCAAATGTAATCCTAGAACGCTTACCATATTTACTTGAATATCGACGCTTTAATAGTCTGAGTTTACACTAACGAAAAGGAGGCAATACATTTTTTATGCAATACATATTTAAAAAAAATCAACATTATGCTTATAAAATGGAACTAGCAAACGAGAATGCAATCCACTTTATGGTAAATATTTCCATTGACACTCGTCACCGACTCCAAATTCAATCCCACTTGAAGTCGATCACAGATGCGTTGCTCTCCTGAGGACTAGAATTGCCGACTCACTTGTAAATCTTTTGTTTCGGTTGGAAAGGTGCACCAAACATTATGAAAGCGTAAGAAACGGGCATTCCACCAGGGCAGGCCACCTGATGTTAAGTGGTCACTGCAGCCCATGGCCACGTCCAATCTCAAATAGAACAGAAGTTACATTTAAGGATGGGCGCTGATGCATTCCTACTCTTGAGGACTAAGATGGTCGCCTCCAATAATGTGTATCCGGTAACCACACCTCCCCGACCGAAACACAATACATCAAGAACATGTTGCTTTGCGGGTGTACCGCCCCGGGCGAACTCTAACGACTCTACCGCCTCTAAAATGAAGATAATGAATAAATGGACATGGCCTGCACTGTAGTTAATACTCTTCTAATTATTATTAAACTGAAGATTACTGATAGAAGTTTTCGGAATCAACATCCTGTAACCTCCAGTAGATTGCGCCATTAACCTTTTGTATTTATCACTCAGCTGTGTATTATTTGTTATTATCCGTAAAAACCAACTCGCAGTCACGTAGGATTCCCAAATTACCACAGAATTATACGGTTTTTTGAATTTTCCATTTGAAACAAATTATTTCCTTGTCGAACTTTGTTCCTATGTTCCTCATTCATTTAATTGTATAATTTTAGACATGGGCAAAATGAATTTACCTTAAAGCAAATTTGCAAAAACATTCTTCTTTTTCATTTCATTTCATTCTTGAAACATGTGTACATTTTCTTATTATAAGATTAGAAAACGAGCATACAGGTCATGTGATATGATAATCACTGCAACCCATGAACAAGCACATCCAACTTTGAACAGGACTGAAGTCTATACGTAGATGCGCTGCTATTGCCACATGTGTAAGTGTTGGGTTACACTTACACAACGAAATTTCTTCAACCAATACCAACGAATTACTTAACGGATTATAAGAACGGATTTGGTACCTCCTCGGTAAAAAACTTTTACCTACAAACATTCCGTATCTGTTGAATAAAGATAAATGATAATTCCCAAATAACAAGTGTCATGAAATTTGTAAATCATGTCCAAATACTAACATATTATATTTGAATCTTACGGTAGATATACATACGATAGAGAATTAATCTTAACCTAACATTACTTTTACATATATTTGAGAGAATCGTGACGATGTTTATCTAATGACTACTTATTGCACTTAATTGTAAAGCAAGAATTTATTTTAAGTTAAACTGGCTACTTTTACTTATAACTACTTATAACAAATTCGATAAAAATTTAATGTGTATAAATATGTACTGGTGAAGATCTGACAAGTTTTATTGAGCTAATTTACTTAGGGAAATATGAACAGATAACAGCGTCCCGATCGTGGATATAGCAATATGTAATATCGTTAACCTGAGTCCGGATCGGGGAAAACGGTGCAATTTATAGGAAACAAGCGATTTCGGATACTTAGCTGCAACTATTTTTATGCCCTGCTAAGTATAGGTATTCCCCATGGTTAGTGATAAACCCACATCTCGAATGTATTTATACCACCTATAATCGGCCACATGTTTTACCAACTGTCATCTGACGATAATATTAAGGACGCGCACAAAAATGCATTATTTTTCTGTTACGAACTGTACATACACACAAGATCGCATTCATGTGTCTTCATTTAGTCGTTTGAGTAATTTGTATGTCCGCAAAGTGTTTGATAAGTGAAACATATCAAAGGTCACACTATTGCTAACTTCAAATTTAAATTCTTTTTGGTGGTTATTACAGATGTCGGAGTGGCAGCGGCAATTTAACACCAGATACACGTCCTTCGCTACTTCTACACTATAGAGAAATTGTATAAAATAGTAAGTACCAACTTATATACATTTTACTTCTACTTTAAACATTATTTTCTGTCGTATAATTTCGTACGTTAAGACTTTTACCTACGTAGATAGTAAATGGATTCACTGAAATTCCCGTCTATTTCAGGAGAGGCTACCGTATCAGCGGAAAGCAGACGGACGTATGCCGTAGTTAGCATGTTCCATCACGTACGCCACTGCAGCCCGGGGCGGAGACAGCTCGTCATATAATTTTACGGCAACATCCCCATTTTACTGCGACCCGCTATCGAGTGGAAACTGCAAGGGTCGGTGCAGACACAAATTTTGCCTTTCGTTGCTACCGACAGTAAACTGGTCGCCTGAATATTGGATGGCACCGCCTTATCGAATATTCAGACGTCAATATATGACGCTTTTATGACAACATGCACCTAACTAAAAGGTCGTTTTATTATCTTAGTTTGTTGATACTTTTATAAAATCTTATTATGACACATTTCATGAAAACTTCAACACAACATTACAATATTATGCAATAATTAAGGATAGGTATAAAATATATGAAATATAATAATGTATATGCATATGATTTTAAACCATTACCAAATGCACTTATCGGTATATTAATAATTATGATAAATAATATTGAGAAATGAGATATGGGCTTAAAATATGAGGACTGCCAAAATATTGTCTGTATATGGACAATCACTACGCACCGAGTCGAAATGATTCTATGAACCATCTAGGTGAGCCTACAAATACACAAAAATTATTAAAATCGATTAAGCCGTGTAGCAGGAGAATAATTATTACAAATATATGTATATCGGAATTTTTCATATTTAGATAAACACGCTCACAATTTAGATCTCACTTGAAAAAAATGGCATGCTTTATACCTTCGAACAGATCATATTCTGAACATAGAAAATTAATCGTAATAATACATATTAAGAGAAAAAAAAGCTGTCAAACTATAGTGAAGAGTTCCCTGATCCGGACAGGGAGAAAATAAAAATACAAATACAAAATACAAAACCTGCATTATTCAAGTGAATTTTCGCTAATTACGTCCGAATTTACCCCCTACAGCTAGAAAGGGGAAATAATTTTAACGAACTTAGAAGCACGTATCTCACAGCTCTTGAATAAAACAGTAATTTAAAAACTACGATCGGAAACACCCAGACCCTAGCCGGAAATCGAACCCGAAACCTCAACATGTCTGTCTCGTATCATCGATGATGGTTATAATTAATACACATGTACTGAGAAAAATGTAAAGCAATATTTTTCTCACTACCTAATCAGGGCACTGCGACAAGATTGACTCATAGTGAAAATGTAAAACAAAAAAGTCCCCAAAGGAAATACATAAATTGCAAATACAATGGTTTTTCAATTCAATTGACTAATACGAAGAGTCCCACTTTGCTTAAATTTCCACACTACTCGTCTAAGTAGAGTTCCTCAATTTCCCCACATTATTGAGTCAGCTAAATTCCTCACGTTTCCCACATTACTGATTTCGATAGAGTTTCTCATGTTTCCTTTATTACTGATTTTAATAGATTCCAACTTTCCTCGTTACAACCACATTACTGATTTACCTACTACGTAATATAAAGTCTGTTAAAATTTTCTGTCTTTCGCCAGCTTCGGCAAAACCCACCTCCACCCACTTCTTTTTTATAAGACTGAAATAGAAAATGAGTATGCCTTCCATACTCATTTATGTTTAATATGGAAGGCATACTCATTTTCTATTTCAGTTTGATGGTGCGGTCATATTTCCTTCTCGCCGACAGTAGACCAATATTGATTTAAAGTCAGTAACAGATGCGCTCCCTTCCTAAGAGAAAATGGTTCGACTTGGGTGGTACCACAGTTACCCTCATAATTCGCCGTAAAGCAATTCCGTTCGAGAAGTACGGTGGCTATTTGTTTTTCTGGATGTGGAAATCATCAAATTATCCTCTCCGCTCAGAGCTAGCAAAAGGGGTTCATATAAGACTTACTAACTAAAACCACACCCTGTTCCTGCTCAACCCTTAAGTTCCAGTGGCCGAGGGACCCCAATTGAACAACTATCGCAGCCCCAGCAGACGTCGCCGCGTCGGCCCGTAATTCCGCCCTAACAAGCAACACTTTAAAGCGGGCGACCATCTTAGGCCTCAGGAGTAGCAACACATCCACGTACGAGCTCAGATAGAACTTCAGTCTTTATTAAATTTCGATGTGGATGTCCATGGTCTGCAGCGATTATATTCCACCAAATGGAAGAATTTGATGATGGACATTGGCACTAAAATTTGGAGTCCTCACACCCCAAGTCTAACCGTAGATTCTACCACCTACTTTAAATAGTGCTGTTTAACCTTAACATAATTGTTAAATGCAGAAGGGCAGGGATGGAAAAGGAAAGGTGATGATCGAGCTTAGTGGCGTGCCATTGGAGATATGATGATAAAAAGAATTTAGATTTATTAAATGTAGATCCAGGATAATTGATCGCACAAAGTATCTACATTTCGGTTTTTAATTAGCCATTTAGAAAGTTTGAAATTATCCATTTCTTCCAACTTATTATGTAAAGTACAGACACACTGGCGTTTTAGCTGACCGATCAAAGGTATTAATTAATTTATGATTGGTGTCAAAAGACTTCTCATCTGCCGGAACAGAAATAATGAAGAATACAGGCTACAGTAACAAATTACTGGATATGGAGTATGGACTGCAGTTTTTATACCATTCCTGTTTTCACACTGGAATACAACAGTTAACATGGTATAATTTATGCTTCATTTAGTATAACGTACATTATTTTAAGAACGAAGAATAAGTAACCGGTAATCCAATACGGATTAAGTAAGATTCTAATTTTATCGAGCACTGCCTACCCTTCAACAACAAAATATCAAAAATATATTTACGTACTGAATGGCTCAAAAAACTATTATTTAATTAAACTTCTACAAAAATAAAAATCTTTGGAAATAATGTTAA
Organism: Phocides pigmalion okeechobee; assembly: GCA_018251015.1. Lineage (NCBI taxonomy): Eukaryota > Metazoa > Arthropoda > Insecta > Lepidoptera > Hesperiidae > Phocides > Phocides pigmalion. Next base: position 24,140 of record DWON01000608.1, read on the forward strand.
ACTATAAAAGTATATTTGCTTGACGAAAAAACTCCGCTATTATTTTAAAGTAACTATAAAATAATTTATTGGTTCAATTGTATCAATTATTTGTAAAGGTAATTTGTAAATTTTTATAGGTGGTAGAACTGTAGTTCGGCCGGGGAAGTACCACCGCCGCACTCATAATCCGCCGTAAAACATTACTTGTATTTCTGTTGGTGATGTGCGGTTGCCGGCTACTGTCAAGCAAGGCGACCATCTTAGTCCTCAGGAGTAGCAATGCATCTACGTTCGAGCTCAGACAGGATTATATATGGATGTCTATGGACTGCGACTATCAGGTGGTTTGCATGCTCGTTTGCTACTCTTCTCACATAAAAAAAGGTAAAGATGCATATACACACATATTTTCCCCCGTTAATACAGCGATGCATTTTTAGAAGCGATAATAACTAACCTTCAAAGCGAGTTTAATAGGAATCACAATTAATTTACACATTACCTACTGCCTACTGAATGGGTATGGGAATGAACCTGGATTTACCCATTTGTAACCACAATATGTAGGCTTATTCAGTTTCTTCATGTCAAACTGTTTGTGCGTTCTAAATGTGTATTTCTATTTTTATAAAAAAAAAATAGCATCCCTGTTACCGATGGGGGTAAGACCATAATCAATGTAAATATTTGTACCCACTTCGTAGTTTTTTTTTATTTATTTATGCTAGGAAGTCAGTAGTGCGAGTGGAAAAATTGAAAATATAAGAAAAGAACATGGTAAGCATACAGAACGCACGCAACTCAGCGAGGCAAATCATATTTAAAAACAAGCAAGTGTGAGTTGAATCTGCGCGAGATCCGTATCACCGTAAGATTTGTTTCAGATATGTGATAGGTGATTTCATTTGTGATTTCATTGCTAGCACCTTCCCTGCAGGCCACACTATTGCTGTGTATTACTAGGCATCACGGCGTTCGGCTGACTTCGGCTTGTGCACACCTACTGTGTTCATGCAAATCTGTATGGATTACGTGCGAACACAATGGCTGTGTTTACGTCGGCGCAACAAGACTGTGGGCGGACATTATGACTGTGTATCCGTAGATGCTATACGAATGCGAAAAAATACAATATTTCTGTGAATTTTCCGTGAATCTCCTGTCTAGAGAAAACAGCTCCAGTTTACTGCCGCCTCCCGCAACGCTGACTATGTAATATATAAGCAGTGAAAGTGCTAGTCCTAAGAATTAAGTTGAAACGTCTCGTTTAAGTACATAAATATATCTCTATTAGCAATTTCTTATAAACTAGAACACAGCAGCATTTAGTAGTTTTTATGAAGCAGATATAGTTGTAGCGACGAAACATTTGGATTTAGCCGGTTTTTTGCTTTTAACAGTGCCTATATAATCAATGAAAAAAAATATATATAACCGACTTCGTAATCGACGCGAAGTAAAAAATAAGTCTAGTGGAATGTTGATAAAATATTGTTTTGAAGACGGCGCTTCAATTTACACTAAAATACTAGAAATATTTTCGTACGAAAGGGCACGCGCAGGATTGTAAACCGAAAACGAATTCGCTAAAATTATTTGCTACTTTGCTGTATTTATGAAGACGATTATAGTTTTTGCAAGAAAAAAACTTGCATTTTAGTACTAGGATCTCTCATTTAAAAGACAATTAAATGTAGCAATAAAATAATAAATTGACTTCCTAACATAATCAACTCTGATTTAGCTTAATTATTGAGCTTATTTGTTTAGACTGAAGATACGCCGACAAATCACTGAAATATTGTATGTTTTAGCAGCTGTATATCATCTAAGAATACACAGATGTAATGTCCGCTCCCAGTCCCGTAGCGCCAGCGTAGACACAACACTTGTCCGCCCGTAATCCATACAATTTTTTCCGTACAACACAAGTATGTACAAGCGGCAAGCGCGTTGCGCCGCCCATCACACCGCAAGGTTCTGCCGGGCGGGAGTCACCAGACACCATCTTAACGGGTGTAGAACGCACTTCATCACGCTTCTTCAATACGAACACAATACGAATAACAAAATTAAAGAATTCTCATAAGTCTCATAATTTAGACTGCTCCTTAAGAAGGATGTAAAATAATTTCGCATCTGTTGTATTTTTTCTTTTTCCCCTGTCTACAATTTCGCATATAGGTTAAACTAAGAAATTTACATTCCAGAATTTCCACAAAATAATACACATAATATTTATACTCATATATTAAATTCAACATTGTTATTACAAGTTAATTAACAAAATCTTATAAACATTCATTCCCATAACTAGGCATAGGAACCAAATGATAATTGTTGTTTTAAATGAATATCTTAGTAAATATAATAGCTTTCTTTTATATATATGTAGAGTGACAAATGAGCATGCAAACCACCTGATATAAACTAGTCGACAGCCTATAGACATCCACATACAACTACAAACACAACCGAAATCCTAGCTGAGCTCGAACATAGATGCATTGCTAATCCTGAGGACTAAAATTTTGAAGGTAGTAGAGCCGTTAGAGCTCGCCCGGAGCTGCACCACCGCCACCCTCATAACCTGCCGTAAAGCAACATGTTCTTGATGTATTGTATTTCGGTTGGGGATGTGTGCTCGCCGGATACATATTATTGGAGGCGACCATCTTAGTCCTCAAGAGTAGGAACGCATCCGAGCCCATCCTTAATTAGATCATCTATTCTATTTGAGATTGGACGTGGTTGTCCATTGGCTGCAGTGACCACTTAACATCAGGTGACCTGCATGCTCGTTTTTTACTCTTTCATGATAAAAAAAAAGATGGTCACCTAGCTTTAAAACAAGAAACACTTTATGGTGGATTATAAGGGCGGCAGTGGTACTGTGGATTCGAACTATCGTCCTCCCACATTTAAAAAATCTTGTTATGAATTTTTTTGACCCTGAAGTGTTTCCGATACCAAGTTGCATGAACTTGTATTGAAATATGCAATGCAGGTAGGTATTGTTTGCTGAACTATTGTAAAGTAAAGTTTGCACAATACACACCTTGCTTTTATTGAAAGACAAATGCATCTTACATTCAATGCTGCCCTTATACTAATTAACACAGTAATTAAATATTCACTAAGTTATTTGTTTTAAAATACCTTGCCGTATCAAAGTTTGACATTCAGTTGTAGGCAAAAAATGCCTGCTATTTTTCTTTAGTGTAATAACATCGCCATCTTCAAGCTCCAGTTTCCCGTGATCTGCCATGCATAAAACTTCAATGTACAACGATTTTGGAGGCCTCAGATTCTCTGTGAGATCTATGCCACTGTAGCCAATGTCCTTTCCGAGAGATCTCATATACATTGCCAGATTAGTGGAGTATTTCGAGAACCACTCATACTCTGCATCTGACAAAAGTTCTCTTACATCAGGGGGTAGCACAGAACCAAACTCCCACCGAAGAGTTTTAATTTTGTTCATTCTATCATACAAATAGGCGAGAAGACAGCGCTTATTTCTTTGCAATGCTGAGTGACGTACCTGCACTGTCGTCCATAGAGACTTATTTTCACTTGTTGCATTCCTGTAATTGAGATTTACTTTCTTGATACAAGTTAATGAAAATATTTTTTGCAAAATATGAGGTAATTTTTATACTACATAAACATGTACTACATGTACATTAACATTTATACTACATAAACATGTTGGGCGTGAACACGCCCAATGTGCAACCATCTAAAAAAGCTAGGCTAAGCTAATTAAAAAACTAAGCTAAGCATTCCATAAAATAGTGAAGTTTTCTGTACATATTTGCTATATCGCATAGTATTCCTCAAAGTGGTCAATCAGACGGTCAATATGTTCAGATTATGTCTTATTACTACCATACGATTATAATTCATTGATCAACATTTTTACATATATACTTACGCATCATTCATATTCATTTTAAATAGCAAATGCATTTCCTCTACAATTTGTCTTATCTTTTCATCCTGAAAAAGAAATAAAGTGGAAATTATAATTCAAGTTCAATTTAGACTAATAATTTCCTATACAAATCAAACTCACAATGTAATGCTCTGAATAAATGTGTGAATCTAAACTTTGCTTTGTGAGTCTTATGATTAAGAGAATTTATTACTGGAAGTAACCAATTTGAAAGCATTCGATTTAACACTACTTTAAACAGTAGAATTATAACCCGCCAAAATTCATTTCCAAAGAAAAGTTAATATAATAAGATAGTTAAAATGTAAACCAACGTTGTATTGGTCTATAGTATCGCGATTTCTTTGTGCTTCCTTCAATAAATCTGTCACTTTCTCGCAAAACATTTTAAAAACTTTGAAAATAAATAGTAAACTTGTAAAACTTTCAATTCTATTTCAGTTATACAATTTCACAACAAACGTCAAGTTAACTATGACAGGTATGTCACGTATGATTACAGATATTCGGTAATGTGAAACACAGAAGACTAAAGATCCATAAGTTCGACAAAGGTTGTACTTAATTACATTAGTGTAGATATAAATCTGTGAAGTAAAAAAAAAACAAATTAATAAGTAAACATTTTATGAACTTATAAGATTTTTTTCACTAATATAGATATTGAATTTTTACGTCAGCTAATAAATAACAAAATATAAGTAGGCGATTTCTAACCAACATAAAATTTGCCAGTAAAAGTATCCGACTATTATGGAATTCCCTGTTTGGCATTGTGTATTTTATGTAATAGGGTTCCGCTTCAATTTTTTTTTAATTTAAAATGTAATAATTGACAAATAATTGGTCTATATTGATGATACAGACGCATAATTTCAAAGTTACAGTTTTAAAATGTGTTTTTTATCAACAAAATTACTGTATACTTTCGAATTTGAAAAGTAATCATTCAAAGTAGCAAAAAATATTGGTACGGAATTCCCATGTACAGGGCGTTTACGCTTTGTTATGATGTGACGTTCTTGTGATTTCCATTTCGTTCATGTGTTGATGTTCGTCGACGGCTAACTCGCTAGAGACTTGGTTTAATTCGTCAATGTTCATTTCGTGTTTGATACTTGCGCACGCGTTCCCGTAACCAAACCGTGATCCATGTTAAAATATCGCGTTGAGTATACAAAAAGATGTTTGTGTGTAGTTTCGTGTTGTAATAATTATTAGATAGTTGTGATTTAACTTTTGTAAAATAGTTTCGTGATCAAAATGAGTGCCAATAAGGGTTTTGAGACGAAGGTTCCTGAGAACGAGGGAGTAGATTCCGGATACTCTTCGGGACTCGTGAACGAGCTGTTCAGCGGACCGCTATCGGAGGAGATCGTGGATATCGGAAGTGACATTAGACAAGTGATCAGTGTTAGTTCAGAACAAGAGCAGCAGGACAGTGGCTTAGACTTGCAAATATCGGAACAATTGTCAAATTTATCGTTTAAGGACTTCACGCCGACCGAGGAGCCCGTGCTAGTGGACCTCGAGGAGCCGAAGCCCAGCGTTATCCCACAGCTCGACAGGCTTTTCATGCAAGACGATGATGGAGACACGTAAGTCTCTTTTACTTTACATCAACGTAATATAAACTACTCCAATTACCCACTCAAAATATTCCCATGACTGTAAATCTATTATATTTCGAGAAAACAGTTACATGCATTGTATTATATTTGCCTATTATGTGGTTGGTTATTCCAAATTAGCAAAAATTTAAATGGAATTTTATATGATTCTTTGGTTTTAATGAGAAGTTATTGGCACACAAATTACAAAGCATTACTGATATAAATATTGTATTATTGTATGGTTTAAATGACATGCCAGACTTGTTAGTGCTGCTTCTATTTTTATAGTATAATAATAGAGGTTATTTTTATTTGTTTGTTCTTTATACTTTAATTGAACATTACTGTTTGTACAAGATCACAAGTAACATTTTATGAGGAATTTCCTACAATTTTTATCTTTTGAATGTCAGCCTTAAAACTCTTAAAAGTCTTATACTATTATTTTATGCAAATCCAAAACGCTGTAACTTCCAAAAACAGTACTTGAGATTTCATATGTTGTGTTTGAAAGTTATATTGCCATGATAGTATCGAAGTCAATTTCATGCATCCATAGACTACAGTGGTCACATAATGTGATCATGATTACATACTTGTACCGTCAAGTCTACTGCAATGCCCATAACCTACTTGTAATATGTTAAAAATATCTTCAGTACTGGGTTTAACTCCAGGATACCACAATATTATGTTTGGTTTGGTATTTTACTATGGTATTATTCATTTGGTCATGTGATGGGTTTTGCTAAAAATAAATTGATTGTTAGCAGTTGCTTGATAGGTGTGTCATGTGTTTGTGTTTGCTCACCATTTAATATAAATGCCTTAAAATATTTGATGGTCGCTTACATCTGTAATTTTACATGTATATACCTACTATAGTGAAACATAACATTTAATCATATATTTTTAAATCAACCTTGATTGAGCAGATGCTTTTACAATTGCATCAAAATATTTCCTACAATACTGTTTATAAAAGACAACATGAGTTCTCCTCAATTATCAAAATGTTTTCAAATGTTACACTTTACTCCATCAGTCCATTGAAGTTTATTTTTGACTCAAGTTTTACAGTAAAGATAATACTTGCCTGTTACATGAGATCCCCTGTTGATAAACATTACATCTTCCTTCAGAATTTAGTGTATGTTAATTGCCTAGGTTATTAATAAAGCAAATTCTAACACTCATTACTATTATCGTACAACTAGATCTTTAATAACCCATTACATAATACAGTACATTCATGCCATAAATGCTAGAAATTATCTTTGAAATAAATTTTAAAATTTGGTAAATTCAATACA
>DWON01000609.1:0-31002 GCA_018251015.1 Phocides pigmalion okeechobee
GGCGGTGGTACCGCCCCGGGCGAGCTCTAACGGCTCTACCACCTTTAAAAGTTTTAAGAAGTGTTGCGTCATTCAGAATTCTAATCTTCTTATATATGAAGCATCTTCGATTCTGAGAGTGACAGATATTTTTTTGAAAATTTACGAAAGAAAAAATAAGCTATCCTAAATTATTAATTGAGAGGTTTTAATGAAAACGTACATACTTTTAGTTAGTGTTAATTATAGACATATATTGGTTCCCGTGTAAGTAATTGTTTTGTTCTCGCTTGAATAATATCAGTATATACATATTAAAAAACTTATAGGACGAAAAATAGAAGTATACGTATTTCAACATTTCTAACAAATATTTTCGTTAATTATTTTAACAGGTATGTAATGTTTGACTTTATTTCAATTGGACAAATAAAATCAAATAGGTAAAAATGGATCAGTAATATGAACCGATTTTTACTCATCTATTTTTTACCAACATAGTATCGTGCCTTTGTTTAGTAAAGGTATATTAATCGACATTTCTTTTAATCTTTAATGAACATTGAGACATTTTTTTTGCAATATTTATAATAAAAATGTATTACAAACAATATTTTTTACCGTAATTGTTCCACGTTCCGATTTGTTGTGTTGTACATACTATGGACAAATACAAAGACTAGTGCACATCCTAGTAGACTCGGAACCGAAATCTGAATTCCTAAAAGTGATATCTGTCTCACTAGGAACGGAAGTTGAAAAGTCAGCAGTTCTCCAACTCATATGATTACCGTTATGTCACGCATTATTATCACTGTATAATACACACACACATATATGTGTATATATATACATACATATCATAATTATAATACGTATGAATGTATCGATGTCGATATTTCGAAGTGTCATCACTACGCAGGTTAACTCATAGCTAGGGCGTTGCCTCAACTGCCCTGTGTGTGGCCAATAATTTTATTACAAGTTCATTAAGACGCGTTGCGGCGTCATCTCTCTTGTTTACATCTACATGTCGCAAGCAATTCTATTTTTATATGTAGAAGACTTAGTAAAGAAAATTAAACATGGGATGAGTCCCCATCATTATATATCCGTACCAGGTCATCCGCTACCTATGATTAAATTGGAACTTCTCATGTAACTAGAAGTGTAAAAATTAAAAAAAATAAAATCGTATTGCACTTAAAATCTCAAGCAACAAATTAGTTTGTATGATGAAACGCGCTAAATATATTTATTGTATGTTATTATTATATGTATCATATATTTTACGACGTGGCAAACGAGCATGCAGTATGCTTTGTGCAGATCGTATGTAGGCACTCCTAGGAGGACACCGAGCTTTTTCTCCTTTTACTAATGCTTCAGCAAATAAGTCGTTTTCGTTCTGGTTCATACTAGAACATCCTTATGGAGCATGTCATAATTTGGCTTTTGGCTGACATAAATTGCATCATCCACCAAACCCAGGATTTGAGCTCAGGAAGAGTCCAGAAGTAGCTGGGGCTGAATCTCCTCACTGAATCAGGAGTAGTGTGATTCAAATATAGAATTATGAGATATGAGATGGTATTATTTCATAGTACATAAAACATAACAATAATGTATCTATGGTGCGTGTATGATGGGTGGTTTTGATGACTGGAACTAGATGTTTTATAAGCAAACGTTTAGGTCCTAATATTAACTACATTTTAAATTCTGGACTTTGGTATCATATCTTATATCTACTAAAAAGTTTTGAACCTATACTCAAATTGTCGTTATGCTAACGAATATATTTTTTCATCTAATATTTTTATGTATATCGACATAACTTAGGTTTTTCTCCGCCCTTTTTCTTTGTAGCAACTAGTGACTGAAAATTGGTCCTGAGCAATGAATCTCGACTGATCCCAAGAGGGTTCAGCGGTTTGTGAATAAAACAAACGGCGAGTACTATTCGATTTTATTATACTACTAAAACCCCGACTTCTCAGACATTTAGACGAAAACATAGCCTTAATTATTCTAGCTACTCAATGTTGATGAAATTTTTATTTTAATTACTCTCATTATTCTTTTTTATCTTTATGTATATAAGTAGAAGGAACGTGACAAAATATGGCCGTTACTACCGCCTTCTGGATGGAAGCAGTATAACTTCCCAAGTTCCCAAGGTGAGGTCCGATAGCAACTTAAATCTACCCCTAACTTAAGCGAACTATTAAAGGCAGCAACGAGTTTCCTCAGTGTCATATAAATTGTTCACATTGTACATACATAGCTTTATGCATTCAATACGTTATAGTTTGTTGTTTCAGTTTCTACATGAAATTAATATATTGAATTTCACTAGTGATTGTATTATTAAACTTTTAAATTCAGATAATGAACTCTGCAGTCCGTCGAGATATAATGCAAGGCTCCTAAAGAATGAGCTTTACCAAAGGTATATCTGGAATTATTTGCTACTTCTAATGATGTCTTATATAAATGGTTACCTTACAGCACTTTTGGCCCTGAAGTATGCTAGCGGCAATATGTAAGGCGGTGGTGTCGATGTAAGTGGTAGACTTCGATGTCGAAAAGCAAAACATAAAGTCTGTTTCTAATGACGGATACGCATCTTCAGCAATAAAGTGTTAACGAAGCATACACCACTAGAATATAAAGGGTAACCGTGAAATAAAAAAAATGCAGAGTAACCCGCAGTTTAGGAATTATTTCATAACCCTCTCGTGCATAGTGGAGACATTTTTCATTTCTAGGAGGCGAATGAGCTGTCTGTTTTCTTAAATTGATATAATGATGGAAGATACATAGGTGGATGTAAACTTAGTAAAGTTGTTATATTAGATTTATATAATTCCGAACTGTGAATTATACATTCGTTTAAGTCGCAAGGAGGAGAGGTTAAGGACAGTTGATTATAACAAAAATTACTCAGCGTAACCTAACTAGCAAGCTTTATGATTAGTGGAGACATTTGTTCATATCTTGAAAGTATTAATAAGAAATTTTAAATGTATAATATTAGAAATTTTAAGGTGGTAGAGCCGTTAGAGCTCGCCCGGAGCGGTATCACCGCCACCCTCATAACCCGCCGTAAAGCGACATGTTCTTCATGTACTGTGTTTCGGTTGGGGAGATGTGGTTGACGGATACAGATAATTGGAGGCGACCATCTTAGTCCTCAAGAGTAGGAACGCATTTGCGTCCATCCTTAAGTAAAACTTCTGTTCTATTTGAGATTGGACGTGGTAGTCCATGGGTTGCAGTGACCATTTAACATCAGGTGGCATGCATGCCCGTTTCTTACTCTTTCAAAATAAAAAGTATGTGTTGCAAGTTTTTTGAACATGGTATAGTGATGGAAAAAGTATATTAAGAGGATGTAAAAATTGAACGGTTATAACTGTATCGCTATGAAATCTTTAATTAAGTATATGCTGCCGTATGAATTGCTAGTTATACCAAAAACGTACTACATGTAAACTGGTACCAAGCTTTAGATGGGGAGGTAACATTTCGGAATCCTTTCGTCCCTAGGAGACAATTGTTCATCTCAGGGTGGCGAATGAACTGTTTGTAACATGATCGAAGAACCAATATAATGTGAACATCATTTTAAACTTTTAATATTGGTGTCATAAGCCTGAGTTAAGCTTACGCCGCCTTAAAATGTACTGAATAAAACAAAAACTTACTGAGCGTAACCCGCTAACAAGCTTTAAATGGGGAGGATATATTTCGTAACCCTCTCGTGCATAGTGGAGATATTTGTTCATCTCTGGGGGTGAATGTGCTATGAGGTTTTTGAACATGATGGAGGAAAAGTATGTTTAGTGAATATAAAAATTATAGTAAGGATGTAATGATAATAATCGTGTAGTCTTAATATTTTGAATACGGCACACGCTGCCGTAAGAAATTTTGACTAAAATAAAACGTACTAAACTGATTAGTGATTTGATAACCCTGACAATATTATGCTTATCAATAGAGAGATACAGTGGATTCAGATTCACTCGTATGTACTTTTCATTGTTTTATTAAATGAACATTTATGTAACAAAATCCGGCGCGAAGTGTAGGAAACCCCCGGCGAGCAATCAAAATCCATAATAACTCCAAAGCAGTGTCACCGTAAGTTAAACAAAGCGGCAGAAATAATTAATAGCTGACACGCTCGCGTAAAAAGTCGCGCCCACCAGGGAATGGAGCACGCAAAATTATTTAAACACAAACCTTACTGAAAAGTACAATGAATTTACAGCTACCTGAATAAATGATAACATCGCGGTGAATTTGATGTCAATATGTGTTAACACTAAGCTATTTAGTTCACGACTCGGACCCCTTTCCCGCCCTGCCCCCCTTCCCACACAGCCGCAACTAACCCCATCTTCCTCCCGCTCGCTCGCTAGTGTGCAACCAACACAAGTGGAAAAGCAATTTTTCACAGGTTACGCCAATGCACACAAACAAACTGAAACGTATGTAGTGAGTGCCTTGCCCCACGAAAAGTTTTGTAGTACAGAATTTGTTCGCTAGTTGTGTCTAGACATGCCATGCTTTTAAGTTAGAGGTGAATCCTTCGAGACTTGTTTCGTGAACTTGGTACGAATAATTAAGTTCCAGCAAAGTAGCGATGTGTTTTTCGCTGCTTTAATTTGTACGGATGAAGTAAAAGTTTTACGGCTATCTGGGATAAGTATATGTTCTTATTTATTAAGTTTTATATTTTTCTGAGTCAACTTTGTTTTGTGCACAGATTTTTGTAATTAATGATAAGGATGGGTCTAGTTTACGTTTTAAATTGACTACTAAGAACACGTATTTGAATATGTTTTTTTTGTCAACATTACGCATAGAATCTTACGGCATTATAGTGTTAATCATTGTTGTGCCGACAATCTTCTTGTAAAAGTACGAAAGATGGCCGGAATCAAAAATTCGATTCCTTTGTGCGAAGTGCTATAAACACAAAATGGTAGAATACTTGTGTTCACAAGTGCCGCGGGAAAATCATGGCAAGGGAATGCATCGAAAATGATTACGGAATGTGCCGGAGAGGGACGGGGATATTGCAGTCACATGCTGCTCAGTCTGTTAGACAGAGATCAAATATTGAATATCGCATCCTTGCGAAAAAGTTGTATGTGATTTGGCACGCGAATAGGAAAATGTACTCTTTGCATCGGATTTACGGTGGAAAATCTCTGATAATCGTCCGGAGCATAGATCGTAACACCCCCCGAGCGTTAGCGGTGGCGGGGGACTCGGTGGCTCTCAACTGTGGCAGATAATCAATATCCGCTTGGCTTGTGGACACTATAATAATATACGTTATTTTATATCTGCGTTGTTCAAACTTGGCGTCTCGGCGTATGTTGCGTCTCGCTCGCACCATTATCTAAAATGGACAGTGGCGTAGATTTGGTAAATGATAAGTGTGAGAAAGTATTTATCACGACAATGAAGCGTGATATGTAATTATATAGCCTATTTAGGTTATAGTGATACAGAGGTGAGGGGAGTTTTCCTTGTGGTGTATTTATTTTTATTGACGTTCGTATCGATGTTTTGAAGCACGCTATGCGGGTACTTCTTCATTAGGCGGGCGAATCGACAATACTCTGCGCTGCTTAATTGACTTAATCTAATTGAGGTCGCCATATCAACACTTTTATCGTGAAAACTATAAGTACTTCTATAGTGCTATGAATTTCTTACTAATACGTATTTGATACTTTATATGACTTTAAGTTATTGTTTTAAACTTCTGTAGATGTTTTGAGAAAAAAGTTTTGTTTTGACTTAATTTGTTGATGTCTGCGGTTAATAAGATTTCGGTAAGGATTGATTCTACATAATTCGGATATAATAGTAAAGTGCAGTCTTTTGATTTCCCCTAAAGTTGGTTGTGAAAGTTCTTATGACCACGTAATGGGCAAGGGTGGGATGTGCTTGACGACGCTGGTCCAGCATCTCGACTTTTTTATATATTTACAAAAAACGAAAAAAATTATGAACTGTTTTCACCAGCACACATGGACATTCATACTAAGAAGGTTTTGCAAGGTGGTAGAATCTATACGGTTCTACCGCCCGATCGGGGAGGTACCTATTCCACCCCCATTTCTAGTGCAAATATTTCTTGTATTTCGGTGGAAAGGCGTGGATGCCAGTTCACCAACATAATATGCTGCGATTATGTAAGTCCGTAGGAGTAGCAGCACATCCGTGATCGACTTAAGCTTGTTACTCTTTAAGAGGTGGGTTACAGATGTGCATGGGCAGCAATGACCTTATCTTCAGATGGACTGCATTTTCGTTTGTTATTTCTAAATCAATAGAAAATCAATTTATCGTGATCCGGTAACCCATCCAAGAACTGATCGCTATAGGAGTTACTTCATTTGGTCCTGAAGTAAAACGTGATGACGGCGAAAGATTTCGGGATATATTTAAGCCCGAAATGACCTTTAAGTATGAAAGGGTTAAATTTCTTTTCATTTGTTATTGTACACCGCGTTGTGAAACAAGAAAGTTCGGCTTACGAAAGCCTCCAACGTAAGTTGACTATAAGGAAATTTCTTTGAGTTTCAGTTGACTTTTTCAACTAAGGTTGAACTTTAACAAAGCGGCCTTATTTCGTAAAAAGTTAAATTTATATAGGAAGCCATATGTAGTGTAAAAAATTTGGAAAACGTTGTACGTCATGATTATATAAAATAACTTTGAATGACGACTAATGAATGAATGAAATGACGTATTTTAGATGCTGACGTACTGTTATGTTGATTTTGAAGATGGAACTTACATAATTATATTTTTGAACATAATTGCTGAAAATAAAACTAAGAAAACAATATGATGTTAGTCGACATATTAATGTAATCTTTTATTTTTTGTACCTAGTTCTTAAAATAAGTTGTTTATGCTAGAACTTTGCGTGAGGGGGGAGGTAGGCGGGGAGGTACCATCTCTCCTTTTATACGCCTCCGTGAAGCAACTCTTGTGGTTGGCGGGGTTTTGCGCTTACACTTAAAAGTGAGTGATAATTTTAGTGCAGCGCGTCTATGTGTTCAGTGTTTACGCGACTTCAAATAGGATATCAATCAGGTGGCCCGTATATGCTTATTTTCTTACATTGCGTGTGTAGTGCTGCGGCACTTGGTTCTACAGCGTGTGGAGAGTAAAGTTTGTACGCAACAAAAAATCTAGCACGAGCAATCGTATCTTTTAAAGAGGACTTAAATACGTCAAAGCGTCTACACAACGTATAAAATATATTTTACTACTATATAGTATGATAATAGAAAACAACGCCATCTAGTGGCTAAATGAGCAACTTCTCAAGTAGTGTGGCCATAAGTTGCATCGATCGTCGCTTACAGTATGCAACAGAAAAGTCGTGAATGTATCGTATCGTCTTTGAACCAGTAAAGGTGATCTGTTTTTACAATTTATTTTGAAGAGTTACATGTAACGCAGGGCTTGTTTTAGAAAATAACCCATTTCAATAAGAACATTGCTACTGTTACCTACCTAGTTGGTACATCAAATCAAAAGCTTTTCATACAATTACCAACACAAGTCACCCCTGTTATGGCGTTGCAAACGATCTCAAATAATAATGGGAGCATAATTCGATTGGCCCCGTCTGTCGACGGAACAGATAGATCACGGATTTAAATTTACTGGAAATGATCAACACTGATGACCAACCTCGATGATGTATAATTTATTATTATAGAATCATTTTTTTTATCAAACATATTCTCTTAAAACTGTTCCAGTACAAACTCCAGTATTGCGTACAAGTCCCCAATGCTTGTTTTTACAATACAATGCTTGTTTTTTATTTCCTTGGTTCTACTTTTTTATTTAAATAAAAACATATATTTCTTTATTGCAGATTTAGTGTATTTTAACACTCATCAATAAAAATACAAAAAATATTTTTTGTGTCCTTGGCACTTATTTATCTAAATAAAATCGCAGTATGTTTCTTTAATGCAGATTTCCTGTATTTCATATCAATAAAACAAGAAATAGTAGACTGTCAAAATGTATAAACATTTTATTGTGGATTTAGAATGCATTTAAACCCATGGAACTTCCAGCAGCCAAACTAGTACTAAAGTAATCATAACTAACAGATTAAATAACATAATTTGAAAAAAAATATCTACGCGGTTTAAGTCGACAAGAATCTAACATAAATTTTATTTTTATTCACGATAGTAAAAATCTTAAAACTAGGGATATTATGGATATGAAATTTCGGATACAGATTGGATAGGAATAATTATAATAACGGATTCCGATCCGGATCCTATAGTTTCGGTTATGAATACGGAATATATAGGGAATTTCAAAAGTACAGCATAGTAAACAAACAACGTAAAAGACGCGCGTGGCTTGTGTCTCGTCTGATCAAAAAAAATTGTCATAACGTGTCTCATTCAGACCCCACCCCTATCCGAAATTATCCGAAACTTTTATATCGGATTCGGTTACGGTTACGGATAGATTTCTAAAACGGATATCCGATAGTTTCGGTTACGGTTACGGAGGTCCTTAACATCCCAACTTAAAAATAATAACAATAAAAGTCTAATCAAACCAATCTATAGGGAGTTCGTGTCCATGTGGCATGGTGCCAGAATTACATGATTAAAATTGTTTGTAACCACGCTTAGTACAGGTGCCTCATCTAGATTCTGCTTATACCTGTGTGTTATCGTATCTCATCCAGATTAGACACTGTATGTAAATAAATTAGTACGTATCAATCTATATTGCATATGGGCGGAAGTTTGATAGTGTTCTGTGAAACGACTAATCGATAATGCATTGTTACACAAACAATTTGACCGGCCTAAAATGGTTTCTACACATTTATGGGAAAGACCAAGTTAAAAATAAATGTTATGTTGATAAAAAAGATTATACTTAGTTTTAACATGAACATAATAAAGCCCATAAAATAATTATTTTTTTAGTTGGAGAAGTAGCAAATAAGTGTGGAGAATATTTCATACTACATGGTCATGGTCATGGCAGTCCATGAACATCCACGTGTAACATTTACTTACGTTTACATTTTATAAAGGTCGGAGAAATATAGGTCTACCGGGGAGGTACTACAGCCGCCAACATAATCCACCGTAAAGCATTGCTTGTGTTTTGGTTGGAGAGGTGCGGCTACCGGCTACACTTTGAAGTGAGGCTACCTTGTCTATTATCTTAGTCCTCAGGAGTAGCAACATGGCTACGTTCGAGCTCAGATAGGATTTCGGTTGTTTGTCATCAGGTAGTTTGTTATGTTATTATGTGAGAAGAGTAGCTCTCACAAAAAAAAATATATTGGATATAAAAGAAGTGTAATCGTAAATATCATCTACAAACGGTTTTGTGTGTGTTCTGCTAATTATTTATGGATCTTTCGACATCTCATATGGTTGAGTGAACCATTTTGACAGTAGATACTAAGATATAGTTCATCCCGGAAGCTGGCTAAGTAACTTCATTACAATACGTAACTTATTTAGATATTTGTGCTAAGTTCTTATATCATTGAGAATATATTGTTCCCTTACAACTTTATATACTCCTTGTTTGGTCTATGATTATAGCTAAGTATTCGTGTTTTTGATCCAACTGAAACTATATATACCGTCAAGATTTTTATTTTTATATAAACCATCAACAATAATAATGTAGCTAATTTTAAAGTGAAAGTCACAAACGCTAACAATTTTTCTACTGGACGATAGATGGCGGTATGAGTCACAATAAACCATATTTTGTGCTTACTGTATTACATTAAATACTAATAAGCCAAGGCCTATTTAAATACTATACGTAATATAAAATAATTTATCTGAATTGTTCTTATGTGATTTTTTCTTATCGGCAAGGAAAAATCTTAACGTAAGGCCCATAATTATGTTTATGAGGTGTGACAGTGCTACACCAAACAGTCGTTAGGAAATGAGCTCACCTTTGATATTAATAAATAACTTATATTAAGTACATACTTCTGGATATTTGAAAGTAGTGAGAAAAGTAATGAGAAGTCTACTTCAAATCGTTAACAAATTATTCGCTTGCTATCTTATGCGTCTGAGGTGCAACTTGTAAGTCAGACGCCTTACAATGTTTCAAACTAAAACACGACAGCATTCTTGCTATAAGGAAGAAATAGGTGTGGCGATAGCGTCAACTTTACAAATTAAATGTCATAAAAATAATGACTTTTTTTGTCAGTTTTGACATTTATAAAGTAATACACTATTGTTATCTTTCAATTTCATTTGTTTCAATTACACACACGAAATCTATCATAAATATAACACTACATTTTATTAGTCATAGAAAATACACGATGCAAGTCATCAGCATGTTGTACTGTTGGTCTATACGGTATATAGTCAAAAGTGAGTAATATAACCCAAGTTGTATCGTATCGCATGAACAAACCTATCGCTGACTAATATTATAATACCATCTGTTTAATTAAACCAACCCTATCGTGCCTACTTGATATCCGATCGATGACGGACACATGGACAGAAGTACCCTTAGAATTAACAAATACACAGACTCCGCTTGTCATGAATAATGTGGTCACTTGTGAAGGTCGCTTTGGCGCGTCAGTGAACGTTAAAAACAAACAAAAAATACCGCTCGATTTTTTAGTAGGTAATGATGTCTTAGCCAATTGCGTAAATATTTATAACCGAGCAACACAGTGATAGAACAGCTATAAGGTTGATGACAGTTGTACGGTATTGTATGAGAAGGTAGGTGTTAACTATAGTTCGATCTTTTCTTTCGATCTTTTGTGTTTGGGTTGGGACGTGCGGTTGCCAATTATACTTAGATGCGAAATAACTATCGTAGTCCTTAAGAGTAACAACTCAAGTATAGGACCTCAGGACAGGACATCAGTCTTATTTGAGGTTGTTTGAGGATGTTCATAGGCTACAGTGACCATGTGAAATCAAGTCAAGAGTGTATGCTGCTCTTTAATACATACTTACATATATAAAATATACAATTTTGGGCATCAAAGTTTTACACAAATCCATCAATGTTCCTTCTACAAATATTATATATTCCAAGGTCATATTCCATATTAATGCAGGTTCCCCTAATACTGTTTGCGGATTATATCCTCAGTATAGGATGCAGAGGCTAATTACTCTCGACTGAGTGTGAATTACAGGTAATATTGGTAATTAATTCTTGTGTCTACAGTCCGTTATCTTTGTTGACAATGAAACGGAGATATGAATCTAATAAGGTATTATATTCAGTAGATATAGTATATATTTATCAATTAATTAGCTTGATAATGTTGATGGTCTGCGTGGCATCGCGGTGACCTTATCGGCCTCATACGCACAGGGTTCTCTGTTCCATTCCAGTGAAACGTGAAATATTAGGATTTACACTCTAGGATTACATATGTGTGTCCTCTTTATGTGTGCACCCTCACGAGCCAATCCTAGAGAGTAGAAAACGATAAGGAAAACTAAAGGATGCAAGCTAAGGAAATTAAAAGTTGGCCCTATTTGTGCATTGAACCATAATTAACTGTTTCGGTTTTCACTTCATTAATGACTTCATATAAGGCCAAGAATCTCATCCGAGATCTTTGGTCCTCCTCAAAGACATTAAGATATATATCATCATCATCTATATTAGAATTTTCTTTGGAATGTAATGTTCCACCGCTGATATAATCAATAATATTCATTAGTATGTAAGGGTTACAATACTATTGACATCCTATTCATAGATTGACTACTTTTCAAGGTTAATTACTCACCCATAGTTAGGCAATGCTAAGTGGGACCATCTTAACGTGTCCTCCGAAGCACATTTCGTTCATTAAAATTTGCCACTAGATGTCGTCCTTCTACGGACCGACCTCAGTTGCGTAGTTGCAGAACGTTGCATAACTTGGCGAGTTCCTTACAATTTGCACCATAAAGCTTCTAAGTTCTTATTTCTGATAGTTCTTATTTCTGTATACTATTTTCTCTATTTCCTTCTTAGTAGAAAGATGATTTTGTTATGTTCATTATAATCTTTTTGAAATCAGACATTGAAGTGAATTATAATATGACTGGACTATTCTTTAATGGTTAGTGACAATATTTTTTTAGCCTGCGGTTGTGGGTTTAGTTTCTATCATAGACAAATCATTGTGCCCCAAGTGTTTGTTTTGTCTGGCTATAAAATTGTGTGTCTGTCTATTAAATTGTATATCTGGCTATTAAATTCTATTAATGTATTTAAAAATATGTGTATGTATATCAATTGTTTGGCCACCTTAGTACAGGCTCTGCCTAGTTTAAGGCTGACTTCGTTTGTTTTTATTCTTTCATCGGGACAACAGGTTCCTTAACGACATATTAATATTACCATAGCAATGTGTGCATAAGTACTAATTAAGTCATTTCGAATGTTTGCCAATTTAGAGGCATTCCAATATGGCATAATTACCTATGTAACGACCGCACAGCTATGCCAATCCAGAATGAACCTAGCATTGCGGTCGATAATGGATAACGCCAATAACAGTGAATGCGTACTGCCTTTAGTTTGTGGTCATTTCCACGGTTTTCCGCATTTACTCCTCGCTACGTGACTCGCGGCACATAGTAAGAATGAATGAGATACTTTTATAAGATATTGCTGTAGTTTCAATTACTTTTGTGGTATTTTGTGATATGTAGCTTGGAGTAATGATGTCCGTACATTAGTGGTATTACTCTTATGTCGAGTATTGAAAGGTATATAATATTAATGTGCAGTAAAGTGAAAACGTGTATTTTATTTTATGGATACGTTTAATATTGTGGTAAAGGTATAAATAGCGCCATCTATTGACAAGTAGCGAAACTTCGATATAGTATTTAAGAACTTTGTTGTATTTTCTCTATACCTGACTTAAATCATATATGATTTAACAAGGAAAATAAATAGAAGGTTTTATCTTCATGAATATGAATTTTTATTTTTAATTACCTAATGTTAAATAATAACAATACTTATTAATTATGAAGTAGAATATTTTATACATATTCAAACTAAATACGACCATGATGAGTTATTTCTAAATAGTAAAATATATAGTACATTATTACGTGACAAGAGTAGCCAATGAGCGTATTGGCCTCATGATCTTTAGTGGTCGCAGTAGCCCATGTCCAACCAGAACCAATCTGAAATAGAATCAAAGTTCTAACGGAGACCTTAAATAATTGCATTGCTTAAGCAATAAAATAAACTCGCTTGTGTTATCGGCACCCATAACTCAAACCAAAACACAAGAATTGCTTAACGGCAGACAATGATGATGACATTGGTACCTCCCCGAACGAACTATAACCACCAATGAATAAAAGTATTAATGTTATAAATCAGATAAACACATTTTTCACACAAAACAACAAGCAGTATTTAAACCACCCTATTCTAGTTCGGCCATTGAGGCTTAGTTTTTTCAATTAAGTCGGACACACGAGCGTATTTTGTAGTTGGATTATGACCCTTCGACACGTGGTTGCACCCTCGCGACATATTGGCTGCTCCCCCCGTCTATTGACCTTCGGATTGTGATCAACTTATGAATCATCCCACTACCTACGTTTTGCCTTTTGTAATAACTTCATCTGATAAAACTTTTGAGATGTATATATATAAATGTTTTCATCGTATATGAGAAAAATAGCAAACAAGCATACAGGTTTTACACGCACAATCAGAAACAGTATTGCAATAAATAACATTTTTGCTACTCATAGTCCCTACTAGAATTCCTTATGGCATGGGTGATATGGTGTATCCACAAAGTGAGGTGCACATACACCCAGACTCATGATTGTCACCTAGAATAATTATGTCTGTCTGGCCAGTAATCGAACTTGGAACATTATCGATTTTAAGCAATGGGAAGTTGGAAATTTTTATGGTTGACATGTAGTGGGTTCACGTGAAGCAATCTTAATTACCAGTTATTATCGATAGATGGTAGTGGGTATAACTTTGTCGGAGACAATATGTATGATTTTAAAATGGCCGACAGATATTAATTAGTACAGTACTCTCTAAGTTGTGAGAGACTCGTTCCCAGAGTGGGATATTTAAAAGTTCGCAACTATATATAGATTCTATGTTGATGTAACTGCAACTACATGTACAATACTAGATATAATACTGTATCATAATTATTGTATATGTTATCTATACATATGGTATGCTACGCCATAACTTTTGTTAATGTGACGTATCATAATGTGATGTGATCGTATCGTATCGCATCGTATCGTACCGTGACGCAAATACTAATCGAAATAACAATATAAATAAAGCGGTGTACCTACCCATGGAAAAGGCAGCGAATGGTTGGCCCGAAAGCGCAATTAAAAACGTTATAAGAACCCGAATTAATCTATACAATGTATCGTGTACGAGTGGCGCAAACGGCTTAGCCCGCGTTTCCGAGCCTCGAACGGGTGTGGAAATTTACATATTATTAATTTACATGGCAACACCGCCCTACGGTGCGCAATCTGTGTAATTTGGGCATTTAGTAGTTGTCTCCAATCCACGGCCTGATATGGCCTGTAATGACTATATTCGGTTACATCGAACCAGTTCGTGTTAGCTTTACTGTTCAGCTTTTTATGTTGGAGTTGGTTTTTTTTTTATTTCCATAAAAATTTGAATTTGATTTGAAGTAAGATTATTTACTTGGTTAGTTATCTACTCAAAAGTAGACTTTGTTAAAGTTTAGTTTATAGTAAAAAACATAAAATGTATGTTCGAAATTAAGAACCAGTACATTTTAATCGTAACAATTTTTGAACGGTAAAAATCTATTGGTGCGCCCCTTGAGGGTTAAGATTAACATGTAAATTAAATAAATTTAAGTCAATCATTATTATTAGTATTGTTTCATTGTAGAATCCTTCCATAACCAACAATTTCGATATTTTAACTTTACGGTGTCTTCCGTGACCGTAGTATTTTGTTGGTTTATTTATAGTTTTTGGAGTACATGTCCACCAAATGTATAGGTGCGATATCAAATGTTACCGGATTTATAATATGGGGGAACTATAGTGCGACCGGGGAGACACCACCGCCGTCCTCATAAACCACCGTAAAGCATTACTTGTGTTTCGGTTGGAGAGGTGCTTGCCGGCTACACTCTGAAGCGAGGCGACCATCTTAGTCCTCAGGAGTAGCAACGTGCCTACGTTCGAGCTCAGATAAGATTTCAGTCGTGTATGTGTTTGTACGTGGATGTTTATGGGCTGCGATTACTAAAAATCAGGTGGTTTGCATGCTTGTTTGCTATTCTTATCATAAAAAAAAGTAAATATCACATTCACAGAATATAAAACATAGTTGTAATCTATCTATGGGACAATTAACAGATATTTTCAACGATGTCGTCACAGTGAGGGACTAACTGTTTTGCATCCCCACTGATTCGAGCTTCATCGAGCTGGAATGAAAAGTAGTGGGTAATATCTCCCATTTACATATTTTAATTGTAACAGGAGGGCGTCCCCCGCAGTGCGAATGTGGCATAAGCATCCGATTTGCATATATCGTCGCGATGACTACAGCGTACAAATTTTAGATGAGTAAATAAAAGCCGGGAAATCCTTTTATTAATTATTTTATTTTGAGAGCGATACTACAGTTAGTAATTATGAGTATTATATTTGTTACTTACAGATCAATTATCTACGTTATAAGTAGAGTTTTAATTAAATCAAAACATTTTTTGTTATAATTATAGCCATCGTACGCTTTTGGACACGGGTCTTTTGTGAAAATGTAATGGTTAGGTCTTAGTGCACTGCGTTGGACAAATGGGAATTATTAGACTTTACATACATACATACTTTTGAACACTTTAAGAACAACTTGAGTATACAGGTTCCTTAAAAAGTTTTCCTTTAAGCCTAACGTGCTTTCAGATGCGTGTCATAAAAAATATAATATAAGTTTGGAATACATTTGAGATGTAGAAATATCACGAATATTTATAATGCACATCTTTTAAATAGTGTTAAATATCGTTATTATACGTAATTTGATAACAATAACACGTGAAGATACATTGAGAACATATCTAACAGAATTAAAACATATTTAACGGTTTTTAAACCTAAAGTCATCGGCTAACACAGAAATTCATCCGCTTTATGATCTAGTGAGTCCAGTTAAAATTAATTTAGCACAAACAGATACACGTGCCCACATTTTTTTATAACGCTTGGATTATTTTATTGCGCAATGTATTACATTTCGACGTATAGATCCAGCTGTCAGCGGTTATTTCGAGACACCGCGTAGTTATTGAAAATAACGTGGCCGACGATTCGATCAAATGAAGTGATGTGACGGAATGTGAAACGGCATAATGATTTGAAAATGAAATTAAAATTAGAACAGGGAAAAGTTTATGGGTTTATCGAGGTGAATGTTGTTCTCTTCAAACAATGTAATGGTTGCTACTCTTTTTGGTTTGTCAGTATTTTTTGTGATTTTATCCCTAATTTGAAGTGATCTAGAACATGTCTATAGATCACCCTGCTCCAGTGATGGTTACTGGACTGGTTTAGGAACAATTTATCTGTTGGATATTTTACAACTTCCTATAAAAAACCAAGTGAGGATACCGTTTAACTACCGCCATCTATCGACAGCCGATCAACGGTTTAAGATGCTCTGCGGAGTATGGAAACGTGTATTTTGCCTTTAGCGCTCACCCCTGTAACTAACGACCGCACCTGACAATTTTAGATATGAATAAATATGAAGCGAAATTAGGTACATGTGTAGCAAGGGATTCGTCTACCCATCAAAATTTTCAGGTATGTTGACAGGTCTATTCATTAATACATACTACTCCAACAGGTTTCTTAATCGTTAAATCCAACGGTTTCCTCCCTTTTTCAGGTCATCGTTCATTTGACGTACATACTCGTAGTCATTTATTTAATATATTTTTAAAGTGCTTAGGTGATCTTGCCACCTCATTTGATATTAAAATTTAAATAAACACACACAGAAACAAATCTATATTGGCTAGCGAAGTTTGAAACAAAAATATGTCACAAACAAACAAGTTACTATTAGTTAAATTCCCCACAAGGCAGATAACACAAAAAAGTAAGTGTGAAAAGAATTCACTTGTTATTAAAAATGAGTTATTGTTAGTATCTTTAGGAATATTAGTACATCCATCGATATTTATATTTTCGAGGCACCTATATCTAGGGAATACTAGCGCGAAGGAATGGGTATAGAAAACGTTTATAAAGATCCCAGGAAGTCATTGTTATTATAACAACACGAGTTTAATTTAAGCCTCGTCCTGTAACATGTATATCGTTAGTTAGAATACCGATCACCGCGTCTTAATACGGAATTAGAGGCGTTGTCATAAACAAGGAGGTTAAGTGTTCTCCAAATAACTCTCTTCCCTTCTTTACCTTAAACATATTTCGGCTGGAAATGTTATTTTTGGCCGTCAATATCTAAGATATTTGACGGGATCGAGACGATATTGGGATCGGATGTAACAATACTATCGACAAAGTTTTAAATACGGATAATTATGAAGACAATTGAAGCAAATACTTATTTTTTCCTAATCTACCAGTTATTAGAAGATATGATATAAAATAGAAACTAAACAGGTACAATATAACTATAACAAATGCATTCAATAAAAAACGTCGATGTCATGGTTAACCCAATATATATTATATTAATCAAATAAAAGTAATAATAACATAATGTAAAGAAGCTATAGTATTTTTTGCTTTTTCTTGTCTAGTAATTGTAAATAACGCCATCTATTGGCGAGTGGCAACACTCGAAATCTGTAATTTTGACTACGTAAATTATGCTATAACATGATGTACTATAAATTACGATGACGATTCCGGATACCGGATACATAAAGTTACAGACAGACTAATTTAAGTTTGGATTTCGTTTTAGCATTCAAAAAGGACTTAATAGTCATTGCATGTAGACTGAATTCTTCTTACAGTTTTTGTTTGTGTGGTGTCGTAAATACATAGTTAAATAGTATTCATCTTGTTATGTATATAACATTCTACTATATATTCTTATAGTTTAAGTTCATATTTCATGAAAATATAGTACACATTGCGTAATTTATTGGTGTTGATTTGAGTAAAATTATATATTGTTATACAATATTTTTTTGATTTTGGTATATAGAAAAGAAAAAACAAAAATGGATTATATAAAAATAACACTGGTATCTATCACCGAATGCCATCAAAAATGAACAAGTAATACCAATTAATTCATGTATTAATATTACTGAACATTAGTCATTGGTTTCTTAGCTGAGGAACTGAGGGGTTGCGTCGCGGGACTCATTCTAAACCCTCTGTATGTACTGCCGCATGCCCTCTATATGTAATACACCCTCTTCCAGTATGCACAGATTATGGGCCTGACCTCTTTGTTTATGCATCAGAGTGATATTTCTGTTTTAATGTCACCGTCATCGGCTAATTACTGTCCCACTGCCCGTGGTGGGTGTCTTAGAACTAGAAAGAATTAACTACCATAATTTAGTTCTGCCAAATTGCCGTTAGTAGATTAAGTTAACTTGACTGGTGGTAGATCTAGTAATTCAGCCGCGGATACTACCGCCGCCTTCATAATCCGCCTTAGAACAAATCTTGTTTTTCGTTTGAAGTGGTCGGCTACATTTGCAAGCGAGGTTAACTAAATCTTCAGGATTGCCATCACATTTTTACGTATGTATGTACGTGAGATAGAACTTGAGTTCTGTTTGAGATTGTTTTTGGACGTTCATGGGCTGCAGAGACTACTTCATATTAGACGGACGACATCCTCGTTTAACACTACTCTAATAAAAATGAGGTATTCTCAGGAATATAAGAATTTTACAATGCTGTAACCTCTTAATAGTATGATTATCTTTTTGGGTACTGTCCATTCGTAATTTAAGCGATCATTTAAATTCACAACTATTTATTATCTTGACATAGCCTAAAAGTCGCTTCCCGCCGTCTGTATGCTTACATTTTTCAAATTACATAACGTATTTTCAATGGACTGAGGAATTCAGAGGAAGCTTGACACATATAATATAAGCATGGTATAGTAGAGAAATTTAAAAATTTGTAATGTGATGTTGTACATGCAATGCTAGTGTCTTATGTAATACAATACCTAATAATTAAGTAAATAAGAAACAAAATACATAATACCTGCAAATTAAAGCTAATATGTTAAAGTTAATAATCGTAGATGTATCTTGGGATCCGCTAACTCAAGGGATCAGGTACAACAATACGGAGAGTTCTGGCATAAGTGGGTCGTTCGGGTACCAGCGTCGAGCGAACTTACATAAATCCACGAATTCTTCCTCACCCCTCCATTTTCAGTAAGAACGGGAGAGGTGAGGAAGATCAAGTTTCAGTGGTTGAGGAAAAGTTGTGCTCGCTTATAATTTATTCACACCACAATGCTTGAACTATAAAACGAAACCTGAACTAAAATATTATTTACCCACTTAATAGTGCTGCTTTGTAGCAATGTAATTTGTTAGTGAAAAGTTTGGAAATCTTAAATCCGAATGCACTATTTCAAATGAAGTTCGTGACATGGTCATGAAACCAATTTCAGTCCTGTTACTAGAATCATTTCAATAGTCTAACTGGTACGAGTACCATGTAACCAATTGGGAGCATAACTACAGCGCATAATTGTCTTTAAATTTCGAGTCAACATAGCGCCCATAGATATTAAATTTTATTTTTATAATCTATGGTAATCATAATATCATTGAATACAACGACACTTTATTTACTGAAATCATCTGTACTACATATTTGGTATCTGTAATTCAAGTACTCCGTAAAAATGTATTATGAAATTATTATTTTAAATAATTGACTCTGAGGAAATCCTTTTGTATTTCAAATACTTCGTTTGAAAATAAATTTGGACATAAATACAGCGGTTTTATTAATGGGTGCATACTGCAGATATATATAGATTCTTCTTTTACTGATTAATAGGTTGGGCTGGATTGTTTTTTTATTAAATAATCAAACAAACCACCTCACGAGAACAGTCTTGTTTGAGATTGCATGCCTTCAGTAATATTGAGGAATAAGAAGGTCGCCTCGCTTCAAAGTGTAGCTGGAAACTGCCCCTATCCAACCGAAGTACACGATTTCTTTCAATTATAAAGGGAACGATAGTAACTATCCTATCAAACTATAGTTTAAGGACATTGAACTTGACCAGTATTGGTTTGTGTATACTATTTCGAGCGCTCGAAGTTTCAAAAGTTGACCTTTCGTTTTGAAATTTGATTTTAAGTATAAAAACCTGTTAATGTATAAAGTCCGCTATTGGGAAACATTTTAATTGTGTAAGTTTCTTTGTAGAGATTCAAATTCACGTCAGGTCGTAAACAATGGCTGACGGTAGACCACCCAACTGGTGCTCAATTCCCAATCTGTGGCCAGTATAATGATCTGGCGTCTGGTCGGTTTTATACTTCCCATAAATCAGCCACATAACGCCGAAAAATATCTATTAACGAAGTGTCGAATTGGGTCAGAGAAGCGTGCTTACTTCGAACATCGATTTTACCATTTACTGAACAGATTTGATTATTTTGGACTTTAGCTTTGGTGACCATTGTAGTATTTTTTACAACAAGTACAAGAAGTATTTATTCTCAAAGTAGTCCTTGGATTACAAATATAGGATTTGTTTTCTTTACGCATCGGTTTTATATTATCGTAAATTACTTTATAATAAGATAAACTTGTATATATTATTTTTATTCATGTGATTTAACCATACACGTGACGAGAAATATTAAACGGGAAAATAAAGTTAAGTGTAAAATTATCCAAATTTCAAAATGAAATTGGTTAGCTTATAATCATTCCAATATCAAGTGTGGATTGGTAGATTTCACACATTTTCGATTTTTTTTGTAGAAGTTTCCTTACTATATTTTAGTTCACAGTAAAAAAAAGTGCTAACTAATTTATAATAAGCATATAACATAAAAATCAGGGGAGAGAGCAGATAAAGGAATACAAGGTAAAAGAAGTACATACCACCGGGGCGGTACTATCGCAGCCCTTTTAATCCGTAATATAACAGGTCTTGTGTTTCGGTTGGAGAGATGTGGTTGTCAGCTGCCCTTGGAGCCGAGGCGAGTTTCTTAGTCCTCAGGAATAGTGTCAATTCTCAGAATGTACTAGTCTACTATGAACTAGCGATCCGGCCAGTTTCACTTGGGTAATAGAGTAAAAGTGGTAGAGTCGTTAGAGCTCGCCCGGGGCGGCACGACCGCCACCCTCATAACCCGCCGTAAAGCAACATGTTTCTTCATGTATTGTGTTTCGGTTGGGGAGGTGTGGTTGCCGAATACACATTATTGGAGGCTGGATCTTAGTTCTCAAGAATAGGAATGCATCCGCGTCCATCCTTAAATATAACTTCCGTTCTATTTGAGATTGGACGTGGTTATCCATGGGCTGCAGTGACCACTTAACATTAGGTGGCCTGCATGCCCGTTTCTTGTTCGTTCATAACAAAAAAAAAATACTTACTTAAATTACTATATTAAATTTATCTATTTAATTTTTCGCCCAATTTCCACAGAAAACTTAACTTATTATTCCAAAACCTTCTTTAAGAATTACTCTACCTTTTGTTCAAAACTGTGAGAAAAACCGTTAAAAAGTACTTTTTGAGTTTACTTATATAGTGAGTGAATAGACAGACAGACAGATGCGACGGCGCATTTTGTTTTATAATACTTAGAGATATATTGGTCGTCTATGAATGTACTGGTTAAAAAAACACTATCCGTTAATGCTATGAAAAATCCACTGCCTTTCTATTATAGCTGCAACCGAACAATATATTGATACTGTATTTTGAGAACAGTTAGTGTGTTAGTCACATCGGGTACTTTCCTACTGGAATCGGAGCAGCTGTAAATTAGTGTACGTGCTTATGCGTAAATCAATGGAAGATTTACGTTCGTACAAGAAGAATATGTAAACCGAGCCGAGCAAACGTGACGATCTAATTCCGACGATAAACGATATCTCCTACATCGATAGCACGTTGGTCATTTTCTGTCGATGCAGTAATTTTAAGTTTTTTTTTCTATTTTATTCTATAACTAGCGTTAAATTCTAAGTTTGCTCGTGAAGTATCAGTTTAAACGCCTGCTACACACTGCAATTCGAAATTTTAAAAATATTGACTTAAAAGGTAGTTACCATATTTATAATTATTCTTGGCCATTGCTCAGTTCTAAGATAATGTATCGTGAGAATTTGTATCCTATAATAAGGTCGGAGGTTGCTTGAATTTAATATACAAAATTTCATGTACATTAAAACATTAGATTTTGCTTTAAAAATACAAACAAGCACACATACACACAAACCAAAAAACGAACAACGTTTCACGTTTAGAGAATAGTTGGAAGTAGGATACTTAAAAGGTTCCAGGTTCGTTTCCCAGTTGGATAAAACTCTAAATAAGGAATTTTGATTACAGTTCAGGATTTGGGGATTGTCTCTGGCATTTACGATATAGGAAATCTATATCCTACATTAATGCCTAATGTAATGTTAATTGTTGCAGATTAGGTAATTTGTGTATTTGAGATGATCAGCGTGGCTTAGAGGTCAATTTGATGGACAAAGGATTCTGTTCTAGGTCAGGCAGGTGTCTATTTATTGAATTTAAATATCTATTTATGTTTTTAATTGTATACTTACTTAAGTCTTTCTGCGTGATTCTGGCACTCCGTACGCACTCAGCATTCAATTCATACGCAATTAAAAATAATTGTAAACCTTTTTTGTTAATCTAGTTTCTCAAAGATTGTCGATTTCGTATGTAACAATTTGGAGTTACTAAAGTTTAAGTATAGCTTAATAATATACGCCTATTAATGTTTTCTTTGTTGATTATTGCTAAGGATGAAGTTTATTTTTCATGGAATTTTCCCTATTACGTGTTGATGTTTTTTGTTTAACTTGTAACCTTAAATGTTGTTTATGTTGGAGTGATTGCAAAAAGCCCTATAAAAGCCTCAGCGGGTGTCTTCGAAGTTCGTCTATAATCAATTAACATCGATTAAACCCCACCGGCATATAAAATTACTAAAATAAAAAGTAAATCCGATACTAAAACAACATGCTACGCTTACGAAGCAGACTATAAGATAAACATCGTTCCTCCAGAAATAACGGTCAAGGAATTTTCAATGCATAAACTAACACTAGGTACGTCTTTGCTCGATATAAGTGTTAATACGAATAAATATTATTAGATCAT
This sequence comes from Phocides pigmalion okeechobee, assembly GCA_018251015.1. Taxonomy (NCBI): domain Eukaryota; kingdom Metazoa; phylum Arthropoda; class Insecta; order Lepidoptera; family Hesperiidae; genus Phocides; species Phocides pigmalion. Next base: position 23,437 of record DWON01000609.1, read on the forward strand.
TTGATGTCATTGTAAATGTTAATGTAAATAATAATAATAATTGATTTAATTAACCAATTATGTATAAGAGCATTTAACACATCGTGTATTATATATTGATATTTATGTGCCTATTTTGCACATGTTTTATTTTATGTAGATGAGTATTTTTATTTAATTTAGAATTATAGTCTTGTCAAATTTTAATACAAAATATTTTTGAAATGAATTTATACATGGGAGTTGTATTTTTCCAATATAATTGTAACCATCTCGTCAAGTAATAATAGTAATAATCTAAATGTATTTATTTTAAATATATCTAACTTTAATACTTTTTTGTTATTCAATCATGATTTATGATGCGCGCTACTCACCCATAGATGGCGGGAGTGGAAGTATATATTTCGGATAATTTTAGTAAAACTTAGGCATGATGTTGAGCAATTTTTGTCTTACTTTTTTATACATAACTGTTATGTTGTTATTGTTTTTAGATGATATATGGAGATATGCATTATCTGTAATACTGGTATGAATATCCATCTACCTTTAACTAAAGAGCTATTATGGATTCATTGCTAAGTACTGTTTACTATCTATTACTGACTCGTATCCTGTGATTAAGGTCAGTTTTCAATAATTAATTAAATTGTATCCGATTTAATTGCAAAGTAGCAGTTGATTTTTAGTGATAAACAGTATTATCTTGTATTTTTTAAAGTCATTTATGAAAATATAGAAATTAGTCTCATTCAGATTGCAAATATTTATAAGAGATTAAATGTTATGATTATAAGGCTAAATAGTGCGAAGGGAAACATTTGTCAACACTACACGGCAACTAGTTAGCTAAAACATGCTAAGATCGCGTGTGGACGGTGTAGCGTCACCTGGCGACCGTATACGTCATTTATCTGAACACGCTAGCTATTATTATTATGGTATTATTTTATCGCCTCGCTACTGCCAACACTGCTCCATCTGTAAAAAGCGAATATAAACCTAAACGTCGCTGAGATCGCCCGCATTATCTCGTGATTATCGCGTGTCAAAACATCGCCACGCTCGCGATACTCCGCATGTAATCTGATAAACGATGTACGCTGCACGCTTCGCGCTTCTGCGCCATCTTTTTCTCGCATATGCCAGCTGCGTCGTGCCGTCTCGTTCTGCGGGTCATCCATTTCATTCATGCGCGGTACACCTCGGCGGGCGCGCTGTTTACAGACACAAACAAACTGTACACTGCAAACCGCTTTGCTTTAAGTACGAGACCGTGAAAGTGATATTGTTAAATGTTTCTCTCTCGCTCTTGGAGCCGAGGGAAAAGTTCAAAGCGCGCGGCTAGATGGCGCTACGGGTTGAGTTTTGTGAAATTAATGTCACATAAATTTGGGCGCGACGTTGCCGGACTTCGCCACTCGGTGCGGTGGCGGGTTGTAGTCCATATAACGCTAAGATTGGTCTATGTATTTACAGTTTTATTGCGTTAGCATAGAGCTTATATTGAGTTGAAAGATGGAACGTGTAAGTTGGTAACTGTGTGTGAGCGTCACGTAAACATTAATGCTCTATTCGAGGTATAGTGAATTTTATATGAAAGCGGAAAGCGATGTACGAGTGGAGCCATTTTTGAAATTGGTGCAAGTATATCTAACTTACATATTTAGAGAATATCTAAGTCGATGGCATTCAATTTGGCTTATCAATCCGGCGGTTTGGGGTTCGACTCAAGGATCCTTGGATACTGTGGTAAATCTAAATGTAGTCGAACAGTGTTACAAAGGTTGATTGAAGATTGTAGTGTCGATTAGCGACAATATCGTAATGTATTTATAATCATCTTAAAAACAGATCGATAGATTACAATATTTGTTTAGACTCATTATTTCTGAGTTTTATTTTTTCAATATTGGTTTCAAACAAAACTAATCAATCTGTCATATTTTGTGACGTACAATAGATTTTCCAAGTAGGATGGATGGATAGGACGTAGGATGTGATGACCACATTGTCATCAATACATCGCGTTAAAAACTCTCGCTCATCCTTACTTTAGCGTCAGTTCGGACGGGTTCTTACCATCGCCATACACACACGTAGGTTGTCAGTAGCTAATGCGAGCGATGCGCCGTGATCGCTTATTGTGGCGCGCGGTTTATACCGTTTAATTCAATTTAGTAATTGATACGTTTGTCGGTTGACTCTGCCGCTTTTATACGCGACACTTGCGCGAATAAACATTGCATGTTGGACGACTCTTTAATATGTTACATTAATTTTATTTTTTTTTGTTATGGAATTTCTATTAGAAATAAAAAATAAGATGCTCTTAATAATAATTTTAAAGTGTTGAGACTTTGGTCCCAGTTACAAACAAGCATAAATGATGAGAATAAATTAATGTAGCCCTGCATTTCTATCGTATTTAATATTAGTTTCAAATACTAAGACAAATATTAGTCCTAATGTGTTCATGGAAGGTGTAGCTAACTTCTAAACACATCTTAAAGTGTTTGCAATCCACGTAATCCGAACGCAAATCCAAATAAGAGCAAAATTGTCAAACTGACAACTCCCTAAACATGGTAATTCACGCTCCGCATTCTTCGATACTCTACTCAACCGTTGTGACGCGCACACTTACAAAACATATTTTCATTGCGTCAAATTCAAGGAATAACCTACTCTAATACCTTTAATTAAAGTGTATACGACGTATAGTTGTTATAAGTCGTTTCGGTTCTGTAGAGCTCTCACACATATGCAGCATGCAACAGTAGTAGACGTGTTGTGTACAATATGACGCTTATACCTACTATAAATGAAATGTGTAGCTTTCACAGAGGCACACACGCGTATCGCGATGTTTCTCTACTATTGCCATTGATTTTTGAATCTTAAGTTTGAAATAGTAGAGTTCATTTTAGATAATTTGTTAAGAATCTGGCTTATAATCTTTTTGTTTCAAATTAAACACATAGTCGGTAAACGCGTGACTTGTTATTGTGTGTATTAGGTTACTTTAATCACAATTTGGAGTGGGACGCGGTATGGCTTTCGAGGCGACCTAGCAACAAAGCCAAATTGAATTATCGTATGGACACTGTTTTATTAAGTGGGCCTTTTTCGGTACGTAGCTTTTGAACGAAGCAATTTTCGATTGATGTTTTAACGAGTACTGATTGTTTTAAGCCGTTCGCGTTTTAAATGAATTTACACTTATAAGTGCTCTATGTAGAGACAATTAACTTAAATCAGTTTATTAATACTTTTGACTATTGATGTTTTTTTAAATATCTCTTTGTCGTTTACTCGTAATTGACCATATAGCGTGGTATATTTTATGAAATTGATACAGAAAAGACTAACGTAGTCCATCTGATAGTAAGTGGTCATTGTCAGCATCTGAAATCCCTAATAATTAACGCCAAGTACTATTAGTATTAAGTACAACAGGTTACTACAGGCTTATTGTTAACTAAATAATAAATTATGCTAGAGTTAATCTTAGGCTCTCGCTAAACGTATGCTTTGATATCTGCTATAAAGTGTGTAGCCACATATTACATGTTACTTGAAAAGGCTTATCTTAACATTATTTTTTTTGGTTTTTACTTAGTTTCAATGTAATATCCCAGATACACAGACATTCCGCTTACAAAAGAAAGGTTATATCACCAGTTTCCGAGTTAAAGAAACAGATGAACAGCTGACAAACTTAATCCTTTCACATATAAGATATTAGACTAATATCAACGTGGTATTTATACGGTATTTTACTAAATAACGGGTGTTCACGATTAACGCTTTTTAATTGCCGATATTTCAAACAAGTTGCATGGCTCGTGGTCGTGGCTATTTAACTCATAAACGGCATTTTAACCATTTATTTGGATGTGTTATGTGGTCATGTGAATCTGATATTATTTTAAGTTATTTATTATCACGCTTTTACATAGAATTAATAGCTAAGAGAAATTATATATCGCACGTTTAATGGAACAATGACCCATTAGAAGATAGGTCAGAATTGAGACATATAGATACAGGCTTCTGTTAGGGACATCTACCGTCTAACGGTCGAACTAAATTGAAATCACGCATTACCCACCGATATATCGTTAAGTTCTAATCACAAGATCTTCTTTTGCAATTTCCCAATAATCGTATTTTTAAGTTGAGTCAGTATTCCATTAAGTTTGCGATATGTACGAGTGAAGTAAGTTTAGTGGCCCAACTTGGGAATTACGGAGACGAGACAAAGAAGCGGTAGGCATAGGGTGGGGGAGGGTCGCGCATGCACCATGCAGTGTGCGCGTAAAATGCATTAACTTTTAGCATTCCAGTCAACAAGCTTTGTAAATTCACTTCTGGAAACCAATTGATTTTATATTGCCTCTGCAGCTCATAGATATCCATATCTAAGCAGGCGTAAATCCCGCCTGAGGAAGGTTCTTGAGGACTGAGATTGTTGCCTCGTTTTTAATTTTAACCAGCAATCTCACTTTTTTGATCGTTACAAAAAAGTTGCGTCATGGCTGTTTATGAGGGCGGTGGTGGTACCTCCCTGTTTGAGTTTTTAAATCAACCACCAGTCCAATAACTTGGTTTAAAGACGCCTTTACTTATAACTTGGATGTTCTTTGAAACTGTTGTAGCTGCGCCATCATCGTCATATCGTTCTGTTACAAGAGTTACAGAGAGGGAAACGTCAAAAGAACAGAAGCTTTTGTGATTTAGAGTCAGGTTCGATTCCCCATCAGGCATTGTAGGGAAAACGCACCAGAAATGTAGTCAGTCAGACTCTCATGGTTGCTGCTACTTTACTTGGGTCATCAAATGGGTATGCCCTACTTCGTCATAGGTCATACTACATAACTACATAGTATGATACTACATAACGGCCAAGAGTAGTCATACTTAATATCGCTAAGGGTACTGTTCATATAACGCAATACAGGTTATAAACGCCTGAACTTATTTTTCGCGTGCAAAGTCGCAGGATAACGCTAGTTTAGAATAAGCAAAGTATTAAAGTGTAAGCTGAGTGTAAATTATAAACACGAGACAAAGCGGCGGTAGGCGCGAGGGGCGGGGGAGGGCGGCGACGCTGCATCGTACGGCGTGCAAGCAAAATTCTATTAAACACTTCGTCATAATTACATTACCTCCTAATGAAGGGGGCCGGGTGCAAAGATGTGGGCATAGCGATGATTTATTGTGTATTTAAAATACCAACATATTAATAATATCTATCTTTCTTTACACAATATATGCTTATGGATTTCGTGACTCATTTATTTACAGCAGTGATGATCGATTTGAATTTACGATACCGGTTGTTAAGAACAGAGTTCAAATCCAAAGATTTTCTGTTATGATAGCTTTGGTATCAATTATCTTACTAGTATACTATACTTTAATAGTAATCAATTAAATAAGTATTCTTACAGTTCTCTTAAAAAATTGCATGTATTCAAAGATATGTTAAGTTTACCAATTTACACTTAGCTCATCGATCTGATTCCGAGAGAAGAATTGTATTCTGTAGTGGGATTGTAATGAGTTGAAGATGAATCTTTAAAAAGTACACAGTATCACTACAAAGAGCTACAAGGCAGAAACGGGCGTAGCAGTTGTAGGAACTGAAAGCACGAAGTTTTCAATCAATTTTTTAGATGTAAATCACAATGTATATTATTATGAATGTATATTCATATTATAAAGTACTTATTGTACTGGGAAATAAACGAAAGTCATAATAAAATATTACAACAATTAACTCAGAAAATAAATTATCAAAATCCGTAAATTTGAATCTGAGATTTTACTTTGTCTTTTTACTATTGGTAGTCTCATTTATTACGAACGTTTTTTAACAAATATTACCAGGCAAGTTACCCACAAAATTGGTCAATGCTAACAAAAACTGTATCTTATAAACATGATCGTTATTTTGTGCTCGGTAATATATTCGTATGGTTAGATATCCGTGCAAATTGAGAAACCTTCAGATTAATAGAGAATTTGGTTGCGTATGAAAGACATCAACGCGCTGTCACCGTGCTGTTTCTAGTGACTAACGGTTACAACGCACTAACCTGCCAATTTCCAACTATAGTTGTGTTGTGAGTATCATAGAATTACAAAAATTAATATACAAAAATTAAAACTTTGATTAAGTGTACTACGATGTACTACTGTCGGGATACATCGATTACGTATACAAGTACATCATGGCGGTAATGTTAACACAGTTCTAAAATCTAAGTTTCCGAAATCGTGATCTATAATTATTCTCTTTAGTTAGTTACAAATAGTATTTTTTATCCTAAGAGGCCGATGTAGCGTAGCCGCTACGTATGTACGTACATCGAGTGGAGCCACATAAAATAGTTTTTACAGTAGACTTTTTTTATTTATTTATATATATACGTAATTATTAATTATGAAGTCTTAGTCAATGTTTAATATACCTATGTATTATGAAATATAGGTACATAATAATTTTATACTAAAATGTAATCTTATTAGACACGGTAAACATATGAGCTGAGAACTCTTAACAATAAGTTTATAAAATCATATTGAAATATTATTTTAAACATTTACAATTTAAAGTTATTATCATAACATACCCAAAAAATATTAAAACCATTTTAAGAATTGTCATACAGTACATAGAAGACCCGGAAATAGGTAGGCCATAAAGGGGTATTTAATAACAATAAAGTTACGCTGTAACTTTTGATAGGTATAAATGTTTTCGTCTGTACAAAACTCAAGTGGGAAGGGAGAGACAAGAGTGGGACCTGCATCGTCTCTACAGCTTTCACGGTGATGAAGAAAAATCTTTTATAATTCCAGGCATGTAATCTATTTTGAACTCTACGGACCTTACTTAAATCACAAAATTGAATGACAATTTATAGTGCATAAGCCCTTGTATCGAAGAGTCATCAGTACTGTGAGTAAAATTAAAGGGTGTTTTTCTGTTGGAGGGAAAATGTATCAGGTAATAATATGGCGCGGTTAGATGAGCATTCCAAGGGAATGAGATTTATGCTCATTTTCTTGTACGTTTTAGTATGATTTGCTAATGCACCTCTTTGTTTGCAAATAACATGCCTGTGTATGAGTCTTACATTTTTATGTTTTCGTTTTTTAAGTGAAAAATCCGCTTTTACCCAAAGTTGGCGGAGAACAGCTAAACCAAGCGTAAAGCCTCCGTCGGGCCGCGGTGGTGAAATTAAAAAGCGAGTACCTCATACAAAAGGAGCTTGATTACACGTCACTAGTTCTAAGAACCCTTTGTTTCTTAGTTTTCACGTTGAAATTTTAATGGTTTGTGTGCATTCTGACAAGGGTTTACAAAGGTCTGTAGGAATTGTTGTCTTGACCTACATTCATTTATTACTTAATCAATATCGTAAATTACTACTGTAGTATGTGGTAACCTTACAAACGATATTATTATAGTATTCAACTTACCATTGTGGCAGCTGAAGGTGGTAGAGCCGTTAGAGCTCGCCCGGGGCGGTACCACCGCCACCCTCATAACCCGCCGTAAAGTAACATGTT
>DWON01000610.1:0-31000 GCA_018251015.1 Phocides pigmalion okeechobee
TTATTTTAGACCCAGACGACCTGCTACCGTTTACTTCAACCTTCTGTGTCCTGTCACTTAGATAGGAAGACAGAAGCCTGAGTGCCGGTCCTTTAATGCCATAGTGGGAGAGTTTCCTGATTAAGGTTTCATGTTGAACGCAGTCGAATGCTTTAGACAGATCACAAAATACCCCTAAAGCATCCAGCGAATTCTCCCAAGCATTCACAATAAGTTTAAAAAGCTCAACACCGGCATCGATTGTTGAGCGACCCCTTGTGAAACCATATTGTTTATTATGTAAAAGCTCATTATTTGTAAAATGTCTTAAGAGCTGAGCTAAGAGAATTTTTTCAAATAATTTACTACATGTAGGCAGTATGGATATTGGTCTAAAATTTGTGGGGTCTTCAGTACTGCCTGATTTAAACAAAGGTACTATTTTACTGTGTTTCATAAGATCAGGAAAGTCACCACTTTTTATACAATTATTAAATACTAAAGCTAGGTGGGGTGCAATTAAATCTATAATTGAATTTATTATTCGTACAGAGATACCCCATAAATCAGTACTATTCTTAATAACTAAAGTCCTAAATGTTTTAACAATTTCATTGGCGTCTATGGGTCGAAATTTAAAATGTACTTGACATTCCCTTACATTTTCTTTAAGCAGTGATTCAGCGACGTCGGGAGACGAGCTAAGGGATTTAGTGGTCAAAACTGGAATTTCAGTGAAATACTTTTCAAAAGCAATAGCAACTTCAATATCTGCCTCAATATAGGCATTGTCAATATAAAGCCTGTAAACATGATCGCGTTCTTTAATCTTTCCAGTTTCGGCGTTTATAATGCTCCAAGTCGTCTTGATTTTGTTATTACTGGCTTTTATCTTATTTTTTATATGCAAAGACTTGGCCGCTAAGCAAACTTTCCTAAATATTTTTGAGTAATTTTTGACTGTATCACAAAATGATTCACTATGACTATGTGATTTCTCATGATACAGGTCATATAACTTTTGCCTACTTTATGTATTCCCGGAGTCGCCCAGTCACTGAATGATTAACAATTAATTGGATAATTTTTTCTGGCAATAAACACCTCATTAATCAGTGTACATAAAGGCATATATTTTTGGTGTAGTTAGCCTTTTTACAATTTTATTTCGGAATCTCTCCATGCGCCTTTCATTTACTAGAACGACCACTTATTTTCACAAACCTGTTTATCTGTTTTATAGTTAAAACTAGCCAACTGACCATTGTGATCTGAGCTTAATTTATTAATTACCGTCGCATGAAGTGGTGTCGCGTCTGTAAAAGTATTATCAATACAAATGGCTTTAATGTTAAGTAGTCGCATATCGCATCAGGTGGTTTGCATGCTCGTTTACTCATCTTACATAAAAAAAAAATGTAAAGGTAGTCCACGGCCATGTAGCATGAAGCCAAGTCTGCGAGACCCAGGGTCCCTTGCGGACACGGGCTGTACCACTTCGCCGGCGACAGGCGAATCCAGCTGGAGGACAGCGGATGCAGTCCAGCATACCGGAAGGATTATCCCGAACCTCCCTTTAACAGTGAATGAGAGCTATCATAGGAAAGCCCGGGTGACCTCGAAACCTGTATTCCCCCGCCCAAAGAAACTGGGGCGTCCTCGATGAGGATAAACAAAACGCCAAGATGACTGACTGTATAGCCGAAAGAATTAATATTTTTCATAGGAATATTATGCAAAAATATTGCAAGATGTAATATATTCGAAGGCGTGAATTCTCTGACCGCCCACGGCAAATAACAATATAATCACAGCCAACAATCAACATTGCAAACAGCATTGTGACAGATATTAGCAAGTGTAAATTGTAGCCAGCCAGTCAATGGGATTATGTGCAATTGTGTATATTACTAGCTGTGCCCACGTCATGATTGATATAAATTGACATAACTTCTTTATTTGTTGACCGATTTCAATGAAAAAACTAAATGTTAAGTGAAGCCCATCACAACATAATCTTGAAAACTGCGTTCAAATCGGACAAGCCGTTTCTGAGATTAGCGTGCACAAACCGACAGATGTACAGACAAACAGACAAAATGAAAAAACATTGTTTTGGATTTTTTTGCGTGTATAAAGGCACCCCATTTTGATTTTTTAAATATATTTGCCATTATGTACAGAGAGCGATCAGTTACAGGTTTATTATATGTATGGATAGATTTTGATAAGCTTAGCCTTTGAAACTAATCTTAAATGAGGTATGACCTATTCAAGTTAATGTATTCACATCGTATCTTGAAATCAACATAACTTGTTAACTTATAGACTGATTGAAATTAAATTTACACTAAATTTTGAGTGAAAGTAACTTTCTGAGATTAGCGCGCTCAAACGTACAGATAACCAGATAAAAAATCTAATTTAAATTTTAAAGTATTGTTTTGGTTTCCATTTGCTTTAATAATGACCCTTAAAATTCTTTTTCTCATATATCTTTCATGCACAGACAGTGAACAGATAATTTTATTATGTGTATAAATTATAAACTGTATTAATAACCTATTATGTCGTTCAAAAAACAACAAGGTTTTCATGAATCATAATAGTCTACAGTATTGTATTTATCTCATTATAAATTAAAACATTATCACTTTACTCGCAGCTTCACTATAGGACTTAATTTACGCCAGGAAAACTGGAGAGAGCTCTTGCAAATTTTCGTGACCTCGACAAAATATAGAACTATTCATGATATTTACGTCACAGACAAAATCTCTCAAAAAACTTAATAAATATCTCTATCCGTTCTCTACGTGTGCTTGACCGAGAATCGAATACACTGTATCCCTGCAAATACTATGTAATGTAACAACTACTATTTAAAGTTAAAACATTTTTCCGTACAATCTCATAGAACCAATCACGATTACTACCCAACTACACAGGCATTCCACCAAAATTCTCAGTAATCAGGTCAGTTGAACGATTCAGAACTGGTTCCGAGCTGAGGCAAGTCAAGTTGCCCCAAGGCTGGTCCTGTCTAAATCCTAATCTCGTTTTAAGGCGTACATAATATTTATAACACTACGCGTCAAATTCATTCGTAGTTAAGCCCAGTGTGTTCAGATGTGGTTCAACTCATGATATACATAGTCGCTGACGGCACGAAAACATACAATTATCCAACTTGTGTAAAATCATTTTTATTATAGGGCTATCGAATAGATACTTGTAAAATACTAAGACTAAGATAGTAAGTATTACTAAATGTACATATATGAAGTCCTGTGTAGGCTTTGTATATGAGAAGTGTAGCAAAGGAGCATTGAGGCTACCTGATGGTAAGTATTCACTGTGGCCTATTTCAAACAGAACTGAAGTCCTATCTGATCTAGTATGTACATGCGTCGCTAATACCGAAATGGTCGCCTCGCTTGTAAGTGGGCGACCGCATCTTTTCAATCGAAATACAAGAGTTTCACGGTATATGAGGGAGGCGGTTGTACCTTTTTGTGGATGTGGAAAACATCAAATGATTTCTCCGCCCAGAGCCGGGACAAAAGGGTATATCAGACTTTTGCTGACTAAAACCATACCCTATTCCTGCTCAGCCCTTAAAATTCCGGGGCCGCAGGATCTCAATTGTACAACTACATGGCGTTGGTACCTCCCCGGTAAAGTAATTCTACCAGATCATATAATATTAAATCTAACCACCACGCCTTTCCATAACTTTACGCTAGATTTATGATCTATAAGATCAGCTGTACGATCAGATTTAAATTGATCACCTCATTTGCTCATTTTTTGTTTAACTTCAAAACATAAACAATCGATTGTTATGCAAGATCTCGAAACGGATGCTGGTCGGTATAATTGGATAACAGCTCTCCTTGACCTATGCGGGCCACGCGGTGTGGTCGAAATAATGGGCAGCATCCTATTTGCTGTCTATACACTTTTTACCCGACTGTGGTCAAGAAACAGGGTGTCATTTTAATATAACAGGCTATGTAGGTACGTTAACTTACTTCGCTCATAATTCAAAAACTACTTAATGGAATTTAATAAACAAGGTATTGTTGACAAAAGTCTGGAAAACATGAAAGAAAAAACGTTTTTTACTATTAACCATGTCGGTTCAATTATGGACAATATGAAAAGAAAACACGATTTCAGTTTTTACTATTAATATGCAATTTTTAAATTCTACATTAATATGACCTAGGTCAACAAAATATTCTTGTTTGATACTTTTTACATCCATTTATATTTTTAATCGGGTTTTTTTGTTATAATATGCAGTATCACTCCTTCTAATTGAGAGGCCCGTGAATTTTACCTACAGCCTTATAGCACCAGGTAAATTACGCTATAAATACACATGAAAATATAACACATGAATATAGGAAAACCTCTGGGAACGTTGCACACGGGCGGGTTTCAAACACACTTCAATAGAGATTTACAACGTGCGCCATAACTAGGGATGGCAGAAAGTGAAAAGGTGAATATATATTATTTTTGCTTTTGTTTGCTTTTTGCTGAAAATGACTTAGATTTGCTTAAAATAACTACCAGCGCCTGCCCTTATACATAGATACTCGTTAATTTAGTATTATTACATAATTGATCTGCAAAATTAGACTCTTATAAAATGCATAGGTATGTTTATACTCAAAAAATCTGTGATTCCTGAGTATGTTTGTTTCGCTCCTTCTTACAAGAGGCTGGATATATGGGATAGATCTTCGTGCTGCTGATTTTAGTATATAGGATTACGAACAAACAACTGAAACCAGTCCCTCTAATATTTTCAGGGATATCGTTTACTATCGACACTACATATCCAGAAAAAAATCTCTTAAATATTCATTGAAAACTGTTTCTTGACGATAAAAATGACGTGACCAAACCATGCGTTATGGCATAGTGAGAATATTTTTTATAAAAAAATAAAACAAATAAATCACCAAAAGCGCCGCTCGCCGTTCCTTTAAGAAAAACCGACTTTTATATTTCTTGTTTTTAGTAGTTGACAATCCTAGCTGTAACGCGTGGCAAATAATGAACATGGCAAGACTCCAGCTGTTCGCAGAAATGTAACAATATGGCTATATGAGGAAAACCTAGTATTTTTATCTGAACCGTGTTCACGTAATAAATCGTACGCATTGATGGGTGATCGGAATAACAATCATCCACTGCTTTAGTTCAATTTGTTACAACTCTCATAATCCGCCATAAAGTATTACTTGTGTTTCGGTCGGAGAGGTGCGGCTGTCAGCTGCACTTGAAGCGAGAAGACCGTCTTAGTTAGTCCTCAGAAGTAGCAACGTATCTACGTTCGAGCTCAGATAGGATTTTAGTCGTGTTAGTGGTGTTAGTGGTATACGTGGATGCCTATGGGCTGCGACTACTTAACATCAGGTTGTTTGCATGGTTGTATGCTACTCTACTCACATAAAAAAGGTGGCCCATCTGCCTTTTCATCACTCAATTTTTTAATAAAAGTATTGAGTCATACACCGGTGAAAAGAATTGATTATTTAATTTAAAATAGTCTGTTTATACGTTCTCTAATTACATGAATAAAAGCAGATACATAAATGCGAGGGCTGTTTACTATTGCAATATAAATTGATTAAGCAGCAAACAGCGTGATAATGTTAGTAGGCCGCGCAATGAGACCGTGATAGCGAGCGTGGACATTTGCAACGCCACTTTCCAATTATCACTAAAGCTATAGACATAATACACCGTACTACAGTAGCATATACTTTATAAATTCGGATATTAGTTAAAATATATCCGAAATTTAACTTTTGTGTGGGAAAAATTGCATTCGAGCATATGGTTTGTAAGGTAGAAGTTCGAATGGAAAGTACCAAAACCGGCCTTGTAATCCCCTCAGTGACTCTTGTTTTCCAGTTGGAGAAGTGAGGTTGCCAGCTACCTCTGTGAGGCAATCTTGGTACCTAGACGTAGCGACGTATCTTGGACCATTGATTAGGTCCACGTACAACCTCAGATAAGGACTTCAGTCCTACTTGAGTTTATATGTGTATATTCATAGACGTCAGCTAGTACTCATTGAGGTTATATGTGGAGGGGCGGCACCGACCACTTAACATTAAGTGGCCTGTACGCTAGTTTATATTTTCTTTCTTTTTCTAGATTCTATTCCCACATAAAAGTAGTTGCTATATGTTGTTGCATGCTTGCTCTAGCCCACGAACATACAGCTTCAAACAGAACTGGTATTCCGTCTTTATATTTGTTACGGCGTAACTCCGCGTTTCACTAACCGATTTGGAGATTCTTCTTTTATTTGAAAATGTATACGTTGTGTTTGGTCCCATATAAATTTATAGGAAAATAAATACCCCTAAGAGTGTAATAGTCTACAATACAACGCTTAGTTCCTCATTATCTGTGGTCGCACGCGAGCACAATATCACATTTCATGGTCCAGATGCGGCAGCGGAACCGGATGTGACGGACGGACGGACAGGTATAATGTGTTGTGTCCAGCACAGATAACATAAAGGCCATTCAAAATGTCATTCTGATACAGTTACACGGAATCGTACTGGCCAGTGATTGCGAAAGACTATCCTGAATAGAATATTTATTTTAAACTAATAACATAGCGAAATTTATACATTTTACTATGTAACGGGTAATCACGTTTGACGATTATTTATTGCCGATATTTCGTACCAATGCCATGGGTCGTGGTCACGGTTAGACTGTTTAACAGATAGTGCGAAAATATCGATTAAAGGACAACCTCGATATTGTCAAATTGACTTGAAAGCCTCCCACAATGTATATTGAATCTTCTCCATAGTAGATTTAATTTAACTCACTATTATGTTTTATGTACATGGGATCAAATGATACGATCAACAGTTAAACCTTACAAAGGCCTAAAGTAAAATAGACAATAATACATTATCTTGCGAAGTCTATGAAAACACACATAAAATTAAAACATCGACGCCGCTGGTGACAATAGAGCTGGTGCATATCTCGGGCACAGAATTACGATTGCTATTCAACACGGGAATACGGCTAGCATTCTTGGCATCTTGCCTGGACTCTATATTGTTTACTTTAGTTTTTTATTATAGTTAATTTTAAGATGACTATTTTTTTAAATAACACACAACATAAAAATCCAATACTCCGTACAAACTAAAATATTTTAAATTAACGTTTACATAACCCGAATACAATTTTACGGGTATCTTTGTATCGGAACTTTCACTGTTTGAGCATCACATCAACAATCTCGAGAGCTTTTACGTACATCGAGCTTTGTTACGAGAAACGTTTCAATTTGTGAGAAAATACATTACTGTGACGTAAGCAGAAAATTATTTCATTATTAAGTACTCACTAACATGCAGAAACAATAATGCGGATATAAATTCAAATACTTTATTTCACCGTAAAGTAACTTATGAAAGGTTATATATTGACATATAAAACCTTTCATAAATATAAAAGACATAAAACAACTTTAAAAATTAACAAACTAAAAACATTTATTATCCTAAAAGTAAAATCTGTATCATGAGAGCTGTTCCTGGGATGAGTTCCCAAACTTATTTACTTACAATTAATTCATATAAATCAAGAAATTTTTGTGCCCTTTTGACTAAGGTTGATTCAGAATATTATAAGGCCACAAAAGGAAGGCGAAACCAAAAGGCAAGTCATTTCTAACCAGTACCGTTTTATAAAGGGACACGAAGGACGTGGTAAGGGCCCCTGACATCATGGGGCCCCAATATATTCGATCCCCCTTTCGCCGGGACCTCTCATTCTTGTATCCTGAAAAACTCAGGCATTCTTAAGACAGCCCTGCTACTGCTTTCACAAATGACATAACTCTAAAGACTAGTATTTTATGTAAGTGATTGTCATCAGACTAAACCTGATGACTTCTTTTCACACAGTCTGCCATCTTAAATATCTTTGTTAGCAAAAAGCATAGACGTGGGAAAAGATGATCGCGCAGTGACGAGTTATAAATAGTTTTGTTTGGATAAGCGGAAGTGTTGAATAATGGTTGATTTGTGTGAGAAATGGAAAAGAAAAATGTATTTACGTTCTATATTTATGTTTGTAAAAGTTACATCGTTCGTGTTGTTTTTATGGACGCGGAAATTGCGTAGGAGACGAGCCTACGGGTCAATTAATATTAAATGATATTTGCCGGTACCTCTGATAGGATTTCAGTCGTATGTGGTTGTACGTAGATGTCTATGGGCTGCGACTACTTAACCTCAGGTGGTTTACATGCTCGTTTGCTACTCTTCTCACATAAAAACTCTTTGGAATATACCCACGTTTGCCAAACCATGCAATCAGTTGCTTGCATAAATATAAGTGGAGATCTGACATGAATGCAAATCGCATGGTATCTAAGACAATGAGGCCCGCAGTCGTCACGCACGCGTGACGCAAGCGAGCGTAGGCGCAAACGAAATTAATATGGCATGAGCATAACTTATTGGAGGCATGTACATTAACATAAGGGAGCGCTTTGTGCGATGGGTTAGAAACCTTTTGCTTGTATACATAAAGTTCAATTTTGTATATGCCTTTTGATAAGATGAATTGTACATATCTGAATTCTATTTACTAAAGTTCAGTTGGTTAGACTTCGTACACCTACAAAATAGACCAAAATAATAAAATGAAATGCATTCGGCTCATTTTTTCTTTAAATTTTCGTTTCCACTTTTTGTTGTTAAACATTCATGTACTATATTTTTTCTTTTTATGTCTTTATATAAGTATAATAGCAAAGTGTATACATCTATGATCGGGGTAGTACCACCGTTCCCCTCATAACCCGTTGTGGAGCTGCTCTTGCTTCGGTTGGAAATGTGCAGATTCCGGCTACATTTTCAAACGAAGCGACCATCTCAATCCTCACGTACACACGACCTCAAGCAGAATTTTGGACCTATTTGTGTTAGACATGGATATACAGGGACTGCAGAGACAACTTAACACCAGATGGCCTGCAAGCCCATCTGTACTATTCCAATATAAAAAAAAATACATTTTGCAGTCCTTAAATCTTTTTGCTGTTAGGTGCCTAAGGAAAAAATATTAAATAAATCTAGATTTTTATATCGAACGCCAAATGACGTTATATACAATAATAATATTAAATAAATTTAGATTTTTACACCAAATATTAACTTTTGGGGATGGGAAAGATTTTTTGTTTGTTTGAAAACAAACAAGCCCCTAAAGTGCTAAAGCGATTTTAACTTTTTTGAATAAAAAAGCTACCTTTTGTCATCGTCAACATCAAACGTGAGACTAATATAATATATTATATAATGTATGTTACTACCTTATAACAAATAAAAATATTTGAACATATGAAGTTTTGAATCGAAGTCCAAGTGAACGAAATCGCAGACAGCAACTAGTAACGTATTCTTTATGAAACTTACGCAATCTAACAATGTTAAGACAATATTAGTTATGTCGTAATTGTTGCTTCTGGTGCCATATCGATATCATAATTTGAATAACTGGTTACCATTTATATTAACACTTCATCTGCGGGGTACAACACTGCTGTGTATTGCGTGGCGCAACACACTTTCGGCTTGTACACACCCGTGTTGTACAAATCTGTATGGATTACGGGCGGACCAAACAAGTGTTTTATTTACGTCGGCGCTACAAAACCGGGGGCGGACATCACGGCTGTATATTCATATATATTCAGTGAATATATTGTCGGCGCATCTTCAGTGTAAAGATAAAGAATACAGTTCTAGTGAATGCCGCCTCTCGCAACGCTGACTCGATATAATATATAAGCGCCGCAGTCGAAGTGTTGTTAATATTTATATTAGGCTTTGTATCGCTGCATGAAGATGTTGCTTCATGAATGTAGGTGTAGGTCGGCTACTATCCAATTAACAATGGAGAGTAACATGTTTATTACAATCTGATTGATGAGTGAAGGGATATTAAAATATCATTAAAAATTTGACGTGTGCAATAAATTATTGCAAATTTAAATTATCGTTTCGGTGTCGATCTTTAAATGTTATAAAACGAAGTTTCTCGTCGCGTCTGTTAATAGTAACACGCACGACTACAGACGTATCTTCTTACAGTACAGACTGAAGATACGCCGACAAATTACTGAGATATTGTATTTTTTAGCATATGTTTTTGTTTTTTATTGCGAAAGAGTAAGAAACGGGCATGCAGGCCACCTGGTGTTAAGTGGTCACTGCAGCCCATGGACAACCACGTCCAATCTAAAACAGAACTGAAGTTCTATTTAAGGATGGACGCGGATGCGTTCCTACTCTTGAGGGCTCATATGGTCGCCTCCAATAATGTGTATCCGGCAACCACACCTCCCCAACCAAAACACAATACATAATGTGTATCATATAGGAATATACAGACGTAATGTCCGCCCCCAGTCTTGTAGCGCCGACGTAAAATTAGCACTTTTGTTCGCCGGTAATCCATACAAATTTGTCCGTACAACAGAATTACACAGCAATATTGTAGCCGCAAGGAAAGCGTTTACGTACCTTCCCAAGCATAGAAGCGTATTAAATCTTACTACCAGCCATCTTACTACCCATCCAAATTCCGACCGCAAGCAACGTTGCTTAATTTTGTCGATCGATTGCGAAACGCAAACATATATTGAAGCTTATGTAAAGTGCACGAATAGTCCACCTTTACACAAATAATGCAACGGCGGTACTATCACTGCTTTCTTGCGAAAGAGCCTGAAGGCTGCAATTTAAGAATGATTTAAGTATGATCTGTTTGCAAAAACTCATTGCATGCCGCATGTAGCGATCCAGTTTAGATGATGTTAGAGATTGCAGCCGCGTGATGAAATGTACTCGCTAATTGTCAGGGTTGCCACCTCGAGCTATTTTTTTTATATTTTAAATATTGATAACTGTCACAAAAATACATTATAAGAAAATTTTTATACATAATCAATTATCGTAAAAATAACGTTGAATACCGGAAAAATATTAAACTATATTACTATATAAACCATATACTGTTAGTCGCAGCATTTATATATTTTATTATGTAACGGGAAGTAATGAATAACGATTTTTACTAGTGGTCATGGCTAGACTGCGGTGAAAAAAATAATACAAAGTACAAGCTGAAAAAATAACTATAATTAAAGACTAAACTAGTCATACTACCTATAAGGCCATAAGACCGTACACCGGGAGTCCATGTCCATAGTACCAAGAACCCTGGCTGCATTCTGGCACTGAATAGCAATCGCAATTCCCTGAACGAGATATGGACTAGCCCTCTTGTCACCGGCAGAACGATTATATTAGATATTTTTAATACGTTTGACAACCCTAATCTATGTTGATAATGGATCATCAAAATACGTCACACATGACAAACTCTATTGGGCAGTAAATTAACAAGATTGATGATGCTTGTTACTGATGACCTTTAAAGAGCAAACTAGATTAAAAGTTAACCGACGTTAGCTACTCTGAAAGTTAATTGTTTAACATTGATTAGAACTAGCGGATGTTTTATTTTATTACTACCTTTTGCCCGCAGCTTTGCTCGTACAGAAGTCGATATAAATGTTAGGGATAAAAAATTATAAATATTAAAATAATTTATTTATTTATTTGACAATACTTTATTGTCCTTCTAAAACAAAAAAACATATTATTCTGTTTAAAAGTTAGCTTTTTAGTAATTTCATATTGCCTAGGAATATTTGTTTAGATTAAGACCTGTGAATTAAATGGATAAATACGTCGATTATACCTTACTTGAAAAATATTTAAAAGTTTAGTTATATATAACTTTTGTTGTATATGACTAAACTTTTCAATACATTACTTAGGTGAAGTCAATCCCTACCCAAAGACCTTAGGTGATAAAAAATTGTTCGATTGGAGTCTTTAGAAGTACTCAGAGTTACTTTAGTCACTTCTCTTTTGGTTGGAGACGTACGGTTTCCGGCTACACTTACAAGCGAGTCGATCTTAGTATTTTGGTGTGGCGACACTTGTAGGTACGATAGGATTTCGGTCCTGTTTAAGGTTGATTGTCCATAGGATGCAATAAGAACGTAACATCTGAGCGCCCGCACATTCATTTGCTATCCTTCGGACATAAAAAAAATCTACCATTTAGTTCATACTGTTTCAAAAAACGATAAGTAATGCTTAAGCCCGATGGAGAAATAAGCTAATGCGCTTATAACATATAAGCAACGAGATCCTTATAATGCAAATGGCGCACGAATTAGCGCTAGTCCATTACAAACGTGTTAAGTATTACCTAAGTACATTTACACTGCATGCTAAGTACATGCCAATTCATGGTACGCTCTTACTGATTGCGCAATGGACTTCTATGTATTTGTGACACAAAACGTGACGAGCGATATGACACCATTATCATGCTAATAGTACGAGTAGTAGTAAGTGGTATAGTACTTAGTATGGGCTGTGATTGGTTTCTTTATTAGTTGAAAAAAATCTATAAATAGGATTTTTGGATTCATTACTTAAGAATCCAATATAATATCTCCGGTATAAAATTTTTATACGGATCATATAATTAATACAAGCCTTAACTCAAAACCGTTATGTTTTTAGGTTTACTATTTTAAGGCGTTGTAAGTGCAATTGTTGTGTTTTTAATCTACAGAGTGTAATTACGATGAAGTGTTAAAGATCAGAGAACTAAAGTTCGATCGGGGAGGTACTATCGCCGCCCTCATAATCCACCGTAAAGCATTACTTGCGCTTCCGTTAGGGAGGTCCGGTTGCCGGCTACACTTTGAAGCGAGGCGGCCATCTTAGTCCTCAGTCCTCAGAATCTTTGAGCTTTTAATAATTTTTTTTTTAATCTATTTATCGTTTTCTAGAAATTTGGTTAATTTGAAACTTTGCACACGTGTAGTATTATAAGAAAAAAAACAAAAAAAAAACACGCGTTTAAAAAATCAAACTAAAAAAAATTATTATAAGAAAAAAAATGCAATGTAAAAAAAGCGTTTGGTGCTTTTTGATGATCTATTCATACCACGCAATCAATGTTAGTTTAACATAACTACGCATAAAAAAATAAATTAAAAACCTAATCAGAGTTAAAAGCAACCGTTTACATTTAAAAACAAAAAGATAATTTAAAAACAATAAAGCGTAAATAACAATAGCCTCGTGGGGACACGGGAGCCATTATCAGACCTTACGAGTGTTATACAAGATTATACAATAGTCCGGGGTGTCAATTCTCACGGTGCTAACAGCTTCGAAGGCGGCGGCGAGGTCGCTTGTCAATGTCGATTATTGTCAGGATAGTGTGGAAGGTACTTTTATGTACAACTAGCTTCAGCACGCGACTGTTATCGCATGAAATTCGACATAATGCAATTTCGTCTTCGATTTTTTTGCCCCCATTCAAGGGCAAATTTCAAAATTCATTTCATAGTGATCTAAATGCTGAATCAAAGAATTGTACGTTTTTAAACTAATATTATCCCTGAATTTATACTTTTAAGTATATACTCGCGTTTAACGATTTTATGATGGGGATTTATTAGGCCAAAAAAATCATTGATTGTAGGTAGGTTGTAGATAGTAAAATTATCATAGAACTAAATATAAAACACCAATATTATTGTCCCCAACTTCAAAAGTAATCATTTCTCCGTAGTCAATTGCATCCCCTATTTCAACCCCTTAAAATTTTGTCCGTCGCCAGGTCATAGTATATTTGTATATTAAAATTAATTAAAATCGGTTCAGCCGTTGTTGTGACAATGGAACATACAAACACACAATTTCGCATATATATGTATATTAGTATTTTAGGATTAAACATTCATGACAAATTTTACATGACAAGTCGGTAGCCATTGCTCGTGGGAATGGAAAATGTTTATTTTTTTACAAGCAGGGCATCGAATTACTGTTATCCTGTTTGCCAACAGTTGTAACCAAAGTGACAGCTTAGCTGTTACCACGAGCCATGCATTTCTAGCATGAAGTAATGCCTGTATTTCAGTGGTAGGGTTTGCTTGCCGGTTTAATGCATGTAGCTACTTCCATTTTATAAAAAGGTTAATACGGCTTGTAAGTGTAACCAGCAACCGTACATCCCCAACTGAAAACAACAGGCGGATTAACGTAGATTGTGGGGGCGGTGGTACCTTCCCTGTTGAACTGTTGCTCTACTACCTTGCCAAACTTCTCCATTCTACCATGCATCATTATCTCTTTTTACGTCAGTCGTACGTAAAGTCGCTGCGAAAACGCTTGGACCCCGCTGCGTTTCGTCGACGTATCGCCAGTGAACGCGTCCTCTGCATACGCTCGCAAATCGCTACTGTAATATCTTAGAAGGGCCTATTAGCTTTGCCATATGTGACCTCGATACGTCAACATTGTCCTACGGAACCAGTCGTGTTTGTATGCTTTATCGACCAATCAACCGACTGTTACTACATATTTAATAAAATCCATGTGTAGCGTTTATCTGTCTGTCTAAACGTACAAACAAAAATGTATTTTGTTACTGTAGTTACATTTTTTGCCATACATAATCTTTTTTTTCTAATTACGGGTGTCATATATTTTTAGTAAATTATAAAATAGTTTACAATACAAGGTTAAAATGCTATGAAGGTTATTTGTTTTTTAGACTGTGATTCGATTTTATTATTAGCCGTAATTCATTTTTATTAATATATACACCTTTATTAAAGCAAACCTTAAAGTAACATGGAATGCTTTAAAACTAAATTACTCTAAATATAAGTTAAGTATGTAAAAAAGAGAAAATATAAAAATAAATGATATATTGACATAAATTATGTAAATTAAATATAAAAAGCTTCATCCAAATCGCTGTCCTTTGGATTACATACCACAAAGCTGGCAACGTAATCTTTTAAAAATTATTAGTATAATTATTTTTTATTAAAATGATGAAAAATTTTAGAGTACATTAGGTAAAACTCAAACATGACGTTGTTCACTTGTGTATTCTAAAACCTAATAGTGTTGCAGCTTCGCCCCTATCGTTTAAAGCCTATACGTTGTATTTCTAGCCGTGCAAAGTCAGGACACGTGGCTAGCTACTTACACAAATGGTTAGTCGCTCGATGGCTTCATATTAATCACTTGATCGCATGTGTTGTTTAGAGGTCGACTCAAGAAACATTTAAATAAATGCCTGTTATACTAATTTAAATATCCTTGCAATCGAGTGAACGCTAAAGTGACTTTTTGTAATATCTAAAGGTGGGAGAACTATATTTCGACCGGGGAAGTACACCGCCACACTCATAATCCGCCATAAAGCATTACTTGTGTTTTGGTTGGAGAGGTGCGGTTGCAGCCTACACTTTGAAACGAGGCGACCATCTTAGCCCTCAGGAGTAGCAACGCATCTACCTTCGAGCTCAGATAGGATTTCGGTCGTGTTTATGGTTGTACGTGGATGTCTATGGGCTGCGTCTACTTATCATGCAAAGTACCTGATTACTTTGCATGATAGTTCGCTACTCTTCTTACATAAAAAAAACGTTGAAAGATGCATGAAAGGAGCATTCAAACGGGGAGAAGCACCTTTATTTTAATCAGGTTTATACTAATATAAATCAGAAAGATTATAGAGAAATCTTAAGATCAACGTACAGCAGATATCGTTGAATGTAGAATCCTGAAATTTTACAAATTGCTTTTAGCGTAAATCAGTACTAAGGTAGAAATTTTGGTAGTTTCATCCCTATGGGGAACAATATTATAAAACAACACAATAGGACATGTTATGACATGGTGTTAATTTGCAGGCGCTTGACCGTAGCTCCTGCTGTTTACAAAACAGTTGTAGGGGAATACATCTGCCTTATACAGACGTCGCAAGGTCCATTATATCATCATGCTCCGAAAATGTAAGGTTAGCGACTTAAGTCTATTAATGCTTTGAAGACCAAAACTATAAATTTTTATTAATATTTTGAAAGTTGGGAGTACTGCTGTTAAGTAGTCGCTGCCCATAGATATCCGCGTACAACCCCGAACACGACCAAAATCCTATCAGAGCTTGAATGTAGATGCATTGCTACTCCTGAGGACTAAGATGGTCGCCTCGCTTGAAAGTGTAGCTAGCAATCGCACCTCTCCCACCGAAACAGAAGTAATGCTTTACGGCAAATTATGAGCGCGGCGGAGGTATCTCCCCGGCTGAACTATACTTCTCCGACCTTTCAAAATTGTTTACTCCTTTCATAAAAAACACAATAACAAAGGCTATGCAACAGATAATCATTACGTAATTGTAAATGCAGTAAAATCTCAATTGTGGGTATTTCGATCCAATCTCACAGTTCACACCCATGGACGAGAAACAAACACGATACCAAGATAACTAGTAGACCGCCTACTTAATGATAACGGAAAATGAATAAACGAATGGCTATGAAAGGTCGACCACTTTCGAAGCGCTCGGCGCGTATATTGTACTCGTAGGTAGTGGAACAATGGAACGGGTGGTATTTATGTGTGACCAATACTTTAAGACCTGTTTTATTTTGACGAGCATGGCTCTATGGCTGAATGTTGAACGTGGTCTAAATTGGGATGGGTGCCCGCTGGTAGTTACATCTTAAATTATCTAGATTTCCACTATTTATCATTTCATTTTTTTTTAAATAAATGATTGTCGTGATTCCTGTATTTCATAAATATACTAGTAGTGGGGACTTATTGACACTTGTATTACAGCTGCAGCGGAGGTTGCAGAAGAAGCCAAGCGGCACAAATATGTTGCACTTAACAATGATTACAAGTTTCTTCCGCTTGACTTTCAAACCTTTGGTCTGTGGGGTCCCAGTGCCAAGAAATTGATCCCACGTTTGATGGACACCGCCAGTGAAAAGAGGACTGGTTCATATCTTGCGCAGAGATTTGCGATCGCTATTTAACGCGGAAATACGGCTAGCTTACCTAGCACTATGCCGCAAGGGCACGAGATCCCATTAAATTGTTTAGATTAGGCTATTATTATAATTCGTTTTAAGATTTTTATTATTGTAATTAAGTAACTATGTTCCCACACAATATATACCTACCATCCGGTGGGCATTTAGTTTTTTATCGACTGGTGTAAGTTACTGTTAAGCGGAAAACCGCAACTAATACATGTATATTATGATGTAACATTACCTTGTAATTCTTGTAACTTTTGATACAACATAAAAAAAATATTTACACATTGTTATAAAACTGTTAATCTGTCTGTTTTTAAATAAATAAATACTAAACCGCAATTCTGTTACATCCTACTAATATTAAATGCAAAAATGTATGTTTTTCCAAAGGTGGGAGAATATCGTTCGACCGGGGAAACCACCGCGGCCTTCATAACCCGCCGTAAAGCATTACTTGTGTTTCTGTTGGAGAGGCGCGGTTGCCGGCTACACTTTGAAGCGAGGCGACCATCGGAGTCCTCAGGAGTAGCAATGTATCCATGTTCGAGCTGAAATAGGATTTCAGTTATATTTGTGATTGTACAAGGATGTCTATGGGCTGCGACTACTTACCATCAGGTTTGCATGCTCGTTTGCTACTCTTCTCATATAAAAAAATAAAAAATATGTGTATAAATGTGTAAAAATGTTCCATTTTCACGTCAAAACGGCTGAACCGATTTTCATTCATTTTAACATAGAAACAGATTAGAACTAAACTTACAGTAGGAATTAAATTACAATAGAATCTGCAACAAACGTCACTTGATAGGTTGGGTACGTATCCTAATGGCTGCAACCTATTATATATCTCACAGCTGGCCACATACAGGCAAAATACGGCTTTTTTTTATTGTAAAAGAGTATAAACGGGCATGCAGGCCACTTGATGTTAAGTAGTCACTGCAGCCCATGGACAAACATGTCCAATCTCAAGTGGAACAGAAGTTCTATTTGAGGATGGACGCAGATGCGTTCCTACTCTTGAGGACTATGATGGTCGCGTCCAATAATGTGTATCCGACAACCACACCTCCCCAACCGAAACACATTACATGAAGAACATGTTACTTTACGGCGGGTTATGAGGGTGGCGGTGGTGCCGCCCCGGGCGAGCTCTAGCGGGTCTACCGCCTTTAAAAATGCTAACTAAAAATCTGACTAATACATTAGTCAGATTTCAAACCGCCTATAGGTCTTCTGACAAGGTTTAATACTGACATGTATTAAAATCAAGCAGCAATTCCTTAACAATTTGACTGCAACGCTTATATATTACACTGGGTCAGTTTTACGGGAGGCGGCACTAAACTGGAGCTTATTTGGCTAGACTGAAAATACGCCTACAATTTACTGAAATATTGTATTTTTTAGCTTCTACGTGTCATCTACGAATACACAGATATAATGTCCGCCCCCAGTCTTGTAGCACCAACGTAAACACAGAAATTGATCGCCCGAAATCGTGTGTACGAGCCGCAAGCACGTTATGTGGCGCATTACACAGTAGTGTTGTAGTCGCAGGGAAAGTGTTAACTTGTATGGAAACTCACACAAAATTTGTACCACCCGCGGTCACCCATCCAACTTGCGACCACACCCACATCCGCCAATATGCAACAACGCCTATATTTAATCACACAAAAACCAAGGTTTAATCCGTAACGGGGCGGGGCGCCTAGAAAACTAGATCATTATTACCTTTTTGCTATATAAAGCGAATCTAGGTTTTTGTTTCCGCTAATGGCATTGTGCAGCTGACCGCCCGGCAATGTGGCCCCAGTGGCCACTGAGTCACCGGACTGGAAATGTTTCATTATATAACACTATTATTTGTAACTAATGTTACATTAATATGTATCGCATGAAAATGTCAACGAAGTCATTTAATAACAGTTGTATCTTTCGGTGAGAAATGCCTATTTTAATAATGAATCACGAATACTAAATGAGGTGGGAGAACTATAGTTCGACCGGGGAGGTACCACCGCCGCCCTCATAATCCACCGTAAAACATTACTTGTGTTACGGTTGGAGAGGTGCGATAGTAGCAACGCATCTACGCACAAGCTTAAATAAAACTTCAGTCCGGTTTGAGGTAGTATGTGTCTTTTTTTGTCTGTAGAGACTTTACTTCAGATGACCTTCATACTTGTTTTCTCTTCTTCTCAAAAAAAATCTCTTAAATTCACGTAAACGAAGATGCGGTTACAGCTAGCAAGATATATTTGTATTCCTTAACATATTTATGCCCCTCGCAACGTCAAAATACGAGTAATCACTGCGTCTTCCGACATTCCATTTTGCACGGCGGCTTATTTGGGCAGCCTGTAAAATTCTGTCGTTATTATTCACAATTAATATTCCAAAAGAGTTCCTATTTCGTATAAATCGTGCTGGTTATTAATTTGCTTCGTCCGAAGTTTATAACTTGTTTATCGATACGCTTCATAATTCTTTTGAGTTTTACTTGCACAGAATTTGGTAATACATTCCCACAAATCATGCAGCCGTATTTTTATTTATCCTGTTTTGACACAAATCTATAAAAAAAAAAAAAAAACATTTTTTTATATTCCATTTTACTCGCCTTCATACGAACTTTTGAACCACTTTTATTTTACTCTTTTAGGGTAAGAATTTTCACAATTAATTGCTAATGCATAATTATAAAGAAAATATCTGCAAAACTTCATGGCTCTAGTTTCAGCGGTTTTACCTGTGCTTAGATATCTAGGTCTGTAATTTTTTTTAACCCAGTGTTATGCGAGCAATTCTTCTTCACCTTTTCCTGGAAGGGGGCAGGCATAGTGCATGCATTGAAATGCCATTATAAATGGTGTTAGTAGATCATAGTTTTAACAATAACTTAATAATTCCTAGAGAAGACATCAGAATCTTATAACTAATTTTGTAACTAATTTTTCTTGCCAGATGCCCCAATTGGACAAGATACCTATGAACGTCAGATCAGATATCTTAACATACGTACGTCTTCACATTTTTCTTTTCTTAGACGATTCATACACATTTTCTATTTCATTTCCACCATAAACACATTAAGTAGTCCAGTTTCATAACCACACAAAAAACATAGCGGCCATTTATCAAGCACTTATTCGTTGATGAGAACAGATCGACAAAAGACTATAATTTTTTGTAAATCATACGACGGAGGCGAGTAACCGCGCCGTCGTGACCAAGTGTTTAATGACAAATTGTGGAGACAGGTTCTATACACACTACAGTATCTTTATAAAAATTACGTGACCTTTTGTAACTGGAATTTGATTTAAGACTCTCTTCTTCTTCTTCTTCTGAGGCATACAATTACTGTGCATTGTGCAGCGCAACGCACTTGCGGCTTTTACACACCTGTGATGTACAAATCGGTACAGATTACGGGCGAACACAAGTATATTCGTAGATGATACACAGATGCTAAAAAACTAAAATATTTTAATGTATCGTCAACGCATATTCGGTCTAGATAAATAAGCTCCAGTTTAGTGCCGAAGTCGCTGTCAAAGTGTTAATGGCGCTACGGTCGACTTATAAGTCTACCACCAGAAGTCCGATGAATGTTGAAAATGTTAATTGATAAGTTGCTTATGTAATATAAATATTAAATAAATGTTATTAACTACTGCCAGGGACGTTGGTCACGTGAGCGTATTTTTTTTTTCAGACTTTTCAATATCCAAAAATTAACATGTGTAATATGTGTATCTATGTATGATATATTTGAAAATTGAAAGTATCAAGAGACGGAAGTGAATTATTTTTTATTTATAATTGAATATACTGTAGTGATTCTCTGTACACAATATTACTATTCAACGTATAATGGTCGAGAATAAAATTTCCTATGGCTAACAAGAGACCAATTCACATAAAGCTAACCGTGTGAAAAACAGCTAACGTTCAGATCAACAATTACACACTCGCAACTTTTAAATTGAGATAAAAATTCATATGGTTTTTATACCTTTTACAGATTTTTTAAAATACAATAGCGTAAAAACAAATCTGGATGATTTATTGGAATGCATTGTAATATAGACTTTGGACTTTTAATATAAACTTTAAGACTTGCATAAGGTAATATATAAATAAATAAAAAAAGCTAACCAAAACTTTTCTTAATAGTCTGTCCGTCACGTCGAACACAGTGCGCAAAGATTGACCATTGCTAACGCGATTATGTTAAAAAAAGACCGATCGCCAGCAAAAACGGTAAACGGTAACTGCAGGTCGGGGACCTAGCTGTAGTCCACAAGTCAGGTGCAAAAAGCCAATCATGTCTTAAAGGGCGATAACTCGTAATACTTTTTAGTGTTCCGTGGACGGGAACAGCAATATCAATAGAGAAAAGATTTATTTTACGTGCGTGGGTGTGATATTGGCTCAGACGTAATTGGTCCTGAAAATCCGTTACTGGCTCAGTCTAATGTTTTCATGTCTTATCAACGAATTGATGAAGAGATAACCAGATTACCGATTCTCAATCGCCAATTTTCAAAAAGTGTGCGTAGCTCGTGGTCACAGATAAAGTCACGGCCCATGTAACTGGTTCTAAATATTGGCTCAAAAATCGTTAATCGTGAGCACCCGTTATATAGTAAAATGTATCAATTCCGCGATGATATTAGTTTAAAATCATGGGTGATAAACAGACTTACAATGTAAGACATGCTATGTCGTATTCATCCTTTTTATTTAGCATTGCTTTATTATGCTCTTACGCATAATGCTTTTGTTCTTCATTGTTTTAGATGACACCTCACTTTTACAATAAGTATAAGACGAAGAGAAAGTATTCCATAGAAATTGAGAGCAATCACTGCGATTTACCGTCTCACTTTCTGCTGGTCTTTGTGGTTTGAACAGGAAATTACATTTATTAAACGTTACTTAAAACTTTATTTTTGTAGTTAGAAAGCAAAGTTTTGTTGAAAAAAGTTAATGAAATAAATTAGTTCCGTGATAATGATTCCATGCTGTAGAAGGCGAGTTTAACACGAGCCCTGTTAACCGTTATTTATAGGGCATCATTACGCATTTCAATTTAGGTCTTTGGATAAGAACCGATTTTATAGGTCCGTTATACTTCAGGTTGGGCTTCAAACCACCAAGTTCATGTTCATGACAGCAATATATACTTATTATATAGCTCTCTTGTATCCTATTAAAGACACTATTTACTTTAACTAAGCGCGTATGAATTACTTACATGCTACTAAATGTTTTGTATTGCTATAATACCACTAGCGATCCACCCTGGAATCGCATGATTGCATTTACGTCACATTACAAATCTTTGAAATTCTCGGCTTTTCTCAGCTATATGTCCATATTTTATATATACCTCTTGAATCAGTCTATTGATGAAAACCTCATCAAAATCTATTGCATAGTTTGAACGATCTAAGCGTAAAGACGTCGGAAGCTACTTTGTTTTGTAGTAGATTCAAAAGATAACATTAGTACATGTGGGTAGATACAGTCAATAAAGACACAAAAAGATAAAGAAAGCATGCAAGCGATTAGAAAGTTATAATCCTTTCAGGGAGAGGTTTCGAAAGCAAGCCGGGGTATGAAGCATACAATAGAGTTAAAAACTGGATTAGATTATAGTTTTATAAAATATTTTAATGATAAATGACTTAAAAGCATTCACTTTTGTTATTGTTAAACATCTTTCAATAGAGATAGGATTAAATGACATTGAGGCAATATCCTTAATTCTTTTCATAGCAAGAAATAGTCAAACGTTAATTCTTTTAAGCCACCAACCAATATATGTATGTATTTTTTAAAGTTAAACGTTTGTATAGAAGAAAAAAAATTGGTTAACAAGTTTTATTAAAAATAAAAATAATAATCGCGTAGACAATGTACTAAAACCTAAAAAACAATTCGGTATGTCGTAGGTACCAGTTATCACGCCACTCGCGTCATCAATTTAGGGCATTATTAAAAACATAATCGTTGCACGGAGCGTAACCTGAGTATATGTAAATAGATTTATGGATAATTTGAAAACATGACCATTCTTGTTCCTTAGAAGTACCGCATCTACAACGTATAAATCTCTATAATACAACGTATAAAGTTCCGATGAGAGTTTGTTTCGAATGTTCAACACAGCTTGATCTATTTTTTTTATGACGTCACTTAAACCGTTTTAGCTACAGTTGGACCAGCCAGCCAGCGACAATTCCCAGCCATTTTTTCTATACCTACATATATACGCATGTGTGTTTGTGTGTGTGTGTGTAATTGCAGCCTCCCAATGTCATTTTACTTATCCTTAAGGTGAGAGAACTACATATATTTCTACCGGGGAGTTGTGCGGTTGCCAGCTACACTTTGAAGCGAGGCGACCATCTTAGTTTTCAGGAGTAGCATAGTATCTACGTTCGAGCTCAGATAGGATTTCTGTCATGACCAAACACAAGAGTAGAACAAGTAAGTGGATGTCTAGCTACTCTTCTCACATAAGAAAAAAAAGTTCGTGTCAAGTAGTGTTATAGAATTGACGCGAACGAAGACGCTACGCAGCAAACGGCTAGTTTAATATTAACTCGTCCTACTTATGATGGTAACAATAAAAACCTCATAATACCAGCACAGAACAGTAACAATAACGCGAGCGGTTAGAAAGTGGACGTCCTTGCAGTAAAAGCGAAGGGAAAGTGGTCGAACGACCACCAGCTGTATAGACGTACAATCAAATACATGTTGTATTACTGTTAAGAGTAAAACTTGTTTTATTTTGTTTAAGAAGAGTAGCAATATATAATGCAGGTCAGCTGATGTTTAATAGTCGCTACAGCATATAGAGATGAACATACAACTTCAAACAGGCCTAAACTTTTATATGATCTCGTATGTAGATGCGCTGCTACTTCTCGCGACCAAGATCGCTGGTCGCCTCGCTTGTTATTGTAGCCGGCAACCGCACCTCTCCAACTGAAACGCAAGTAATGTTTTACGAAAAACTGTGAAGGCGGCGGTGGTACCTCCCCGGTCGAACTACAGTTCTTCTCACCTTTAAAACTTATGTACATTTTTTTGCCATTTAAATACATAAAAGAGTGTTTTGTTCAAGGAAGCGGCATAGCTAACAATCGCCGGGAACTGCAGATCAAACAATCGAGGAGTTCCGTGTTTTTTCCACTAATTACCTCCATAAAACAAAATAATGTATCAGAATTAATTTCGACAAACCCGCAAACGGCCCTATGTTTTAACCAACTAAATACATAGATTTTTTTTATTTGAAACTAATATCATCACGTAATTTAGACATGTTACTATGTTCTTGAGTACTCGTACTCAACCATTTTAACGCGAAAAATATTTTTAATTTCATTAATGTGGTGGGTCGTGATATGGAACATGAAAAAGAAAAAATAACTATACGTAGGGTAGATAGATTAATCTACCACTAGTACATATCAATAATTTCCCACGCCACCGCAGTTTAGCAGTAATCACAAACCATACTTATTCGAAATATCCGCAAATAAAAATCTTTATTATGAGTATTCGTTATAAGGTGATAGAGATTTATTTGAAATGATGTAGCTAACTACAGATACAATAAAATTGACAAAGTTTGTTTTGTTTGCAAAGAAATGAGAAGTGAAAAATTTCACAATGTAAATGACACTTTTTGAGAGACTCACATGTTCAATGTTATTGAAAGATTTTCAATGGAAAAAATATTAATGTATGATATTGTGATGCTTTTATTTCATAACATGATTCAAATTAGAATAACAAAGAATTAGCTGGTGACAAGAGGACTAGTACATATCTCACGCAAAATATTACGATGGCTATTCAGCGAAAGAATGCGCCCGGCCTTATTGACACCTTTTGGACAGGTACTGCACAGAATGAGAATACGGTTACTTAGGTTAGGCATTCATTATAATTATTTGTAATATTATATTTAGATTAATTAATTATTTTAATACATAAAGTACTTCAAAGAACCTAACATTTTCGAAGGCGAAGCTTTAACGAACGTATAAAATGTATATTTCCTATTGTATTTGCGACCGGGTCTTCGAGGAAACCGACGTTTAAATATTTATACAAGATGCCGAGATGACCTCGTATTTAATACAAATTTATGTGAAGAACTGATTATTTACATACGCGCCGGAGATGTTACGAATCTGTGTGTTTTACCAAGCACTTGCAACATATTTCAATTCGGACAGAATACGTTTTTTTATGTGAGAATAGTAGCAAACGAGCATGCAAACCACCTGATATTAAGTCGCAACCCACGTACGACCACAAACACAACTGAAATCCTATCTGAACTCGAACGTAGATACGTTGCCACTCCCGAGGACTAAGATGATCCCCTCGCTTCAAAGTGCAGTCGGCGACCGCACCTCTCCAACCGAAACACAAGTAATGCTTTACGGCGGATTATGAGGGTGGCGTTGGTACCTCCCGAGTCCAACTATAGTCCTCCCACCTGTATATCTACGATTTCTTCCTCATTTGCAGTAAATAATACATGTTTATAAAAGATTGACAAAAATTGAACTGTCCACTCGATTGCTAATTGTAATAAAAAAGATTAACATTTTAATATGTTGTATTTGACGTTCACGCATACCAAATACCTATACTGTATTTTCTATGCCAAATACTAATATTTGCCTGAACATGCCGATACATCTCGAATGCCTGGACCGAAACGAATTACAACGATGTTGGATTACCCACACATCGTCCTTGGCAGTTCAAATATGATGAAATGCTTAAAATTATACTTGGATTACCGACTTGAATCGCCACCAGCGAGAAAATAAAGAGCGACTAACAATTACATCAATGATATGATCAGTAATAAAATTAAGCAAAGATAAATAATGAAATTAATTAAAGTAAACTGCAAAACGTCGTGTTCTTTTGTTAAGTATTTTCAAAGCCTTGGATTCCGTCCTTTTGGCCTAAGTTCGTTTAAGTCTATGTATATACAAGATTCGCTATATACCTGCTGTATGGTTTAAAAATCTTTATGATATTTAAAGATTATTAAATAAACTGGTAACCGAAAATCATGAACTAAAAGTATTAAGCAATTAGAATACTTTTCAATATTACTTGCACCGACTTATCATCATGTACCTACATACTCGATAGGTGCTTTTATCAAATAAAACAAAAATAGTTTCTAAAGAACACCTAGATCTGAATGAGAGTTTCTTAAATAATAGAAAACTCGGGCTGATTGTTGCCAAAAGATTCTTAACGCATCTTTACTCGTATACCATTGAACATGTGCTCAAATCTATCATTAGTTGCAAATTGTCATGTGAGGTCAGAAGGTCCTTTGAATTTGATAAAACTACGTCTAACTAATTTGGTACGGTACTCCGTCAATTCGACATACTAACGATAATTGAATAATGAGGACAGAAGAAATATTATGTACATTGTAATTTGTTGTTTAAAACACTAAACATTAGCGTAACAATAAATTGATTACAATCATTCGATGAGGAAACCATTGAATGGACATCGATATTATGGACGAATGAGAGGTTTAAATATGTCAATTGGAACAAAAAATCTGGCCACTTCTTATACTGTTTTTATTTTTCGTCAACGGCAGTAGTTGTAATACAGTTCATGTGATGGTAAGTGCTCACTGCTGCAAGAGTAGTTGGAGTTTTATCACTAAACGTATCGTGGTATCGAAGGTGACAGAATCAGCACGGTTTCACACGGGATCACCGCTAATACCATTTGTATTGTGAAGATTCTTCGGTTTAGATGGAGAGTTTTTGGCCAGCTCACTTACATATATTTTTTCTACGTCGAAAAAATAGTCAATGAACGTGCAGACTATCAGATGTTAAATGGTCTCTGCTGCATGGATATCCATGTCCAATATCAAACAGAACCAAAGACCTTCAAATCGTCAGGAGCAGCAACGCCTATTTGATCGACTTAGGGCTCTGTTCCAACATGCTATTGGTGAGTGTTAAGAGTTGGGGTTAGTCCACCTGATGGTAAGTGGTCCATACCTTACTAGGTACTTACAGGCATACTGCATGCTCGTTCCCTGCTTCAATTTCATAAAGAACCTTAATACATATTTGCAATTGTCAAACAAGGAGATAGCGACTACTTTTAATCGTTGCCGCGAACTTCAATCTAGGGGCAGGACCTCATAAAGAAGGGCCTTAAATGGGCCCAAAACAATTGAAGTTTGCACACTTAATATGAGTAGATCTATAAATAATTATACCGATGATAAATCAGAGGTTTGAAATTGAATTTGTTTTGAGTTATTCAAGTTGTTTTCAGCTTGTTAACATCTTGCATAACCTGGATTAGAATTCGGACCTCTAGAGCGGGTGGGCGTAATTTATATCGTGAGCTCGTTGTGTCTTATTTCAAGCATTTATTATTTTATTATATTCCTAAACCTGCTTTGTTTTTACCTGATGGGAGCGAAACCTAAAACATCGTTTATTTACCTGATCGTATATTTATGCTGCCTGCGAGTTCGTTAATTTTTAGGTCTTTCCATATGTTCTAACATCAAAAAATGTCATCTACTGCACTCGTAACTTTCTAATTTAAATATTGTTTATTTCTAATTGAAGATATATTTCAATTAGAAATAAAATCCTGTTGCCATGACTAGAACCCTAAATGTGAAGTGAAAATTACTAGAATACATTATGGAAAGCAGCACTGAGATCGGTTAAGCCGTTTCTGTTTTAAGCGCCATAAAATTGGTTTCGTATTTTGTTTAAACTCGCTAATAGTTTTTCAATGTGTTTCTTTATATTTATAACCGTCACAATTTTTTTTTTAATTTCAGTGTTCTTTTTTATTTATGAAGTTTAATCGCCTTGTTTTGACTTTTGCGAAATTGCCTTACAATTTTTTAAATCCCTAGAACCTTACATAAGCACGAAGCAGGTTGTGATTTAAACCGGTACCCCGTGACCCGGAGTGGCTTACAACCGCCTATTCCGCCCCATTGATCGCCGCCACTTCACGGCTCATTACCCACGTTCATCTACATCGTGGCGTAACGTGCCAGAGGGCTCACTTGTAACACGGAACTATTAACAAACTGCGCTCTTTATTGCTTGTGGGCATAAACTAGATTCTTAACATCGGGTCAGTTTTGCGGCAGGCGGCACTAAACTGGAGCTTATTTGACTAGACTAAGATCACTGACAATTTACTGAAATATTTTCGCATCTGTGTATCATCTACGAATACAGAGTCGTAATGTTCGTCGCTCTTGTGGCGCCAACGTAAACACGGAAATTTTGTTCGCCCGAAATCCATACAGATTTGTCCCTACAATACATGAGTGTAAGAGCCGCAAGCGCGCTGCGTCGCGCGTTACACAGAAGTCTTGTAGCCGCAGGGAAAGTGTTAACAAACTGTGCTCTTTATTGCTTGTAGGCATAAAGTTGATTGTTAAAAGGTATATTCAATGCATGTTTTTACTTTTCAAAGATTTTAAAGGTTATTTGGTTGTACTTTGTTACCCTATAACTTCATCCTATTTATAAGAGTTTTCTTTATTTTTTCTTTGTTAATTTATTGATTGCTGTGGTGTATGCCAAGATTAAATGATTTCTTTCTTTTTTCTTCTTTCTATTCACCGAATTTGCTAGTGTGGTTGGCGGCCCACTTATAAATGTGACAACCATTCGTAATAACAACACATCTGTGATCGATTTCAGGACTCTTGTCTACTTAATAATAATAATAATAAATAAACTTTATTCACGGTAAAGGTGACACAGTATACAATTTTTTTAAACTAAAAACCCAAACTTACAATCAAAAATAATAACAATGACAAAAAAAACTTCGCATTGGTTACAAGTATTCATGGACATCTTAGTCTTCAGGAGAAGCAACGCATCAATAATTGACTTCAAAAAAGACTCTTGTTCTTAATGGAGTTAGTCATAGATGTCCATGGACGACAGTGAGTTGTTAAGTCTACTTGGTGATGCAGACCATACACTTCCTGTATAAATTTAGGTACCACATCGTATCAGTTGATCTGCGTACATTGACAGGTGGTAAGTAAAAATCCACCTTAAGCAGCTCTTATGTTGCGGTTGAAAAGATGTAGTCGCTAACCTCTCTTACAAGCGAAAGGATCTATCTGTCTTAGGAGTCGCAACTCAAATACGGAAATCAAATAGGGCTTCATTCATGTTTGAAGTTGTCTGTGGATGCCGATGGGATTCAGCGACTACTTAACATCAGGTAATTTGCATACTTATTTGCTACTCATCTCACATAAAAAATGCACATTAATATATTACCCAAAGATATATAAACCAATAGTTGATTAAGGAGGAAACCAAGCCTTTGTATTCGAAGTAAACTTTATTTAAAGCAGGTGTCTTTAAACGACATTGGCACTGTTATCTCAGCCTAACCTTTGAGGAGAAGGGCTCTCAACTCTCCAAAGCAAAACCACCCGTACGACAATTACAATAAGCACTACATTAGCGTGCATACATGGGTGGGCCTATTGACTTAGGAATCTATGTACTTTACTTGGCTGGAGATTTTATACTTTTACGTTTGAAGGGCATGTGCGAAGTTATGATTTATATGTATCGCCGTATAATTTTGCACATTTTAACTTCAGATGTAAGTAGCTTATGTATGTATGTGATTGTGCGTCTGTTTATGGCACAGCCCTGAAATCGAACCAATTTTAATGCGTTTTTATCAAAGAAAATCAAATGAAACTTTGTTGACTGTGGAATACAGGTTTTATAACTTATTTTATAAATATATTTATAAAAAAGACTTTCCTTTATATCCCCGTCACGTACTGACACAGTTATTATAAAGTTAATTATTTAATTAACCAATTATAATAATCTAGAAATATGTATATTCACCCTGAATTAATTAACTAACTATTAAAAACTTTTGGTATCAAAGTAGTCAAATGAAAATATATTAAATTATTTAATATTTCTTCAAAGATTCTTTAAAGATTTATATTTCAATGTCAATAAACTTCTACCGACTAGGTTCTTCCATCAAATCTATCTCAAACGGATGGGTGCACACTATCGTTAACAACTGGGACTGTTTTACATACTAAACGTAACGTGTATGAAATTTTGCTATTAATGGTCATCCATCCAATTTCTGACCGGGCCCTAAGTTGCTTAACTTGGTTAGAATCTACATAAGCGGCAAGGCATTGCGTGCTTAACTTACCAACGAGTTCTTGCAACTACGTTTTTGAAAATGGCTTACCTAGTCTCATAAAACCCGCGAGCCATAATTTCATCAGCCCTGCATCATCGGAGGGAGGTTTACACCATAACTAAGTCAATGCTAATCGATTCATTGGTACGACAATCGATTCTTCATGGAGCTCATATCGATTCGAAACGCTCTGTCCAATGGATCCGCTGTAATTGTGGACTATCTGAGTGAAATAAGTTGGCATATAAAATAAATGAGGATGGTTTGATGATACCATATAATAAAATTGTGACGTAAATTATCTTTCATTATTTTAGAAACAAAATAAGTAATAAACCTTATATGTAATGTTTGACCTTTTTATGTAAGGAGAGTAGCAAACGAGCATGCAGGCCCCTGATGTTAAGTAGTCGCTGAAGCCCATAGCCGTATACATTCAACCTCCAACAGGACTGAAGTTCTATCTGAGCTCGTACCTAGAAGCACTGCTGCTCTTGAGGACTATTTGAAATAACTTCGTCGACGACAACCGCGTATGTGTATCAAGTCGCAGTTGTCGTAGCATCTTCAGCGGTGTTGACGAAGTAACATTTTTAATATATGACACATAAGAAAGATTTTGAAAGGTGGTAGAGCCGTTAGAGCTCGCCCGGAGCGGCACCACCGCCACCCTCATAACCCGCCGTAAAGCAACATGTT
>DWON01000611.1:0-30968 GCA_018251015.1 Phocides pigmalion okeechobee
TATTCTTTAATTTAGTTTTTATTTCATAAAGCTTGGTGAAGTATTTAAGAAGATATCGACGATTTCATAACCGACCCTTTTTCTTTGCGGTTCAGTGTATATTTGTAACAATGCGAGTTTATTCGATATAACATTTTCTCTTATGTTCACGTGTAATATATTTCATCTCATTCGCCTGATGGATCGCTCTACAATTTTATTATCAGCTTTTATCCGGAGCTAGTTTTCGATATGAATAATTTAACTTAAATTTACACATTCTGAAATAAAGTTTACTAACAGTGTTTATATTATACACTAGTATTGTCTGTGACTTTGTTCACGTGAGCTTTGAATTCAGAATTTTCTAAATTTTATTAGTATAATATAGTTCTAATAGATATAGACGCAGACTTAGACACAGGTAAATAAAACAGAATCGTTTCTTTGACAATTAAACAATGAATATAACTACTTATCCTATCCTATAATAATTTAAAGAAAGCTGTTAGTATTTTTTACAAACTACATACATTAACAGAAAAAACATACATACCGTCCACCTAATAGAGAATGATCTTTGCCAACTAGGGATATATAAAACTAATCAAAATATAAAAGAACAAGTTTCCCAATTGAAGTCAATAACAAATGTGGTGGACCTAAGGATTAGCACTGTCGCCTCTTTTACAACCGAGCTGGCGACTACCACCACCAACACCTTCAACTGACAAAATAATTCCATAATTCATGCTAGAAGTGGGTATACTAGAGCAGTAGCAAATGAGCACGCGGGCTGTCTTGTTAATTAAAGTTAGTATTAAGTAGTCGCTGCAGCCCGTGGACATTTACATGCGACCTCAACAGGGCTGAAGTCTCAGAACCCAGACGAGTTTAAGGTTATGCGTTGCTACTCCCAAAAAAATAATAATATGGATGCCTTAACCACACCTAGCCAACCAAACCAAACTGCTTGACAGCCGATCATGAGGGCGCTGATGATACCTCCCTAGTCTAACTATAGAAGTTCTAAAACTTGTCATGTATTTAATTTCCTACCAAATATTCGAAAGATTAGAATGTTAGTAATTCAATTAAGGCCATGACAACAGAAGACAATATAAATGGAAACAATGCTAAAACTAATAAGATAATTTATATGTTAAAACGTGTGCAAGAAAACCAAAAATATGACTTGAATAAATACGCTGTTTTAAGTCGGCGCCGAAATGGAGCGGGGCATTGGGGAATATGACGTTCATTTTTTAAAGTTAAGTCTTTATTCGGGTCAGTGTCTCAAAGAAATGGCGACATAGGTGAGCGTTTTGTATCACAAAAGTAGATCTGTGAATCTACACGTTCAACAAAAGACTCAAATACGTGCTATGGATGTATTAAAACAACAAATGATCGAACCAGACAAAAATAAGCCTATCTAGAATAGAGTGGCTTAGGATCCTTATTTATCTATATCAATAACAAAATTGTAATTGATGTAAATGGATCATAACAAAATATAAGTTTATTTATCTATGTTTTTGTACAAATGAAAAAGATATGTCAATTCAAAGTATGCAAATGTAAGAACATGAGAAGTTTTTGCTTTTAGAAAATATGAAATGAGTGATGGGCCATCAGCTGACATATCTATATTTGAGAATGCCCATATTACGTATTAAAACCAAACTTGTATTTATAACAATATATCTAGGTTTTCCGTTATTATAATACTGTTTCTCATTTGCTGTAACCTGGTCTAATTCATAAACAAGGTATTTCAACTTAGTCCTTGCGAGAAGTTATATGCATACATTTGTGAATGACATTATGAAGGAGTTCAATCCTATTTGGGATTCATTACAAATATCAGATGATAGTGATTTATGTTAACATCTGGAAAACTGATGCTTTAATGCTATAAAAAACAAAAAAAAATTATAGCTCAAGATCCAGACCAATGGTCGCTGAACTCACTAACTCCTTAGTACTGAACGAAATTATTTCGTGAGCTTCTCCCGTACCAAAGTAGGTAAAATTTAAACGGCGGGACGTTTAATAATGGCATTATACAGCGACACGCGCACGCCGCCGACAAATGCATTTGCATACAGATGGAAACTGTCGTCGGGTTATTTCATACTTAAGCACAAAGCTAAAAATGCTCTTATTCCACTTCGTTATAAAGCTGCTCTCGAATATTTTTAATGGTCTTACGCTATGCAAGTGCACCTAAAGCGTGCAGTTTGATTTTGTTTCTTCCTTGTAGATGTTTATAATTTAGAACTAACCGTAAATATAAGAAATAATGCCAGAACTACATATAATATATACATGTACATGCGTACCTTACCAATCTTATGCCCTCATAAACGAATAATTTTGACTAATAACATCGCGAAGTTTCGCCCTGACCACGAGCCATACAACTTATTCGAAATATCGGCAATTAAAAATCATAAATCATTCATCGTGAGTACCCGTTATATAACATAATGTATGGATTCCGCGATAATATTACTTTAAAATCGTATATAAGATAGCGAAGTTTATATATTTTACTATTAAACGGTTACGCCGTAAAGAATTATTTGTGTTACACTTGGAGAGGTGCGGTTGCCAGATACACTTTGAAGCGAGGCGACCGTCTTGGTTCTCAGGAGTAGCCACGCATCTACGATCGACCCCAGACAGGATTTCAGTCGTATTTGTTTGATTGTACGTGGATGTCTATGGGCTGCGACTACATAACATCAGGTGGTTTGCATACTCGTTTGTAACTCTTCTCGCATAAAAAAGTCACGACTAACACTTTTTATTTGTGATATTTTGAACCAGTTGCATGGCATGACCACGCCAAAACTAATTGAGTTTAACCGTGACCATTATTAAATGGATATATCTATTATGAAGTGAAACAGTGGAAACAAAAATGCTAAACACACAAAAATGGTCCAACCGTGTAGGTTCTATCACCACGAATTGATTTTATTTTAAGTGACATAATCAGACCTGCAAGATGATATAAAAACTAATTACAAGCAAATAACGTATTTATCCAGTAAATGCTAAAGCCGTTTTTGTATCCTAAAATAGAAATGTATCCTTGACATTCATTAAATGTATGTAAATACCTTATAATGAAACTAAATATTTGAATTGGAAATAATTTATGTACCTAGTTAAAGATACTTCATAAGAGTAACTTTGGAGTCGCTCTGTCACGCATCTATTTTGAATTCTTGTCAGGCATCGTAGCTCCAATACCTTGCCTCTATACATTGGATCAGGGGTAAGTAGCAAGGAGATACAGGCCATTGAGATGAGGAAACCCTCTGAGGCGTAGAATTTAGCGCTCATAGAGAAGCATATTGGCGGAACGGGCGAGGTCTGATTAAATCTGGCGGGATTAGGGCGCGCTCGCCCGTGGATACGAGACTGACCCTTTCCTAAGGAAGAACTTTAGATGGTCCAAAGAAACTTTTTATTGTGCTAGATTTTTATCTAGTATATTTCGACAACATCATAGCAATCAGCCATATCGAAACAATCTTAAAAGGTGGGCGAACTATAGTTCGACCGGGGAGGTGCCACCGCCGCCCTCATGATCTGCCGTATAGAATTATTTGTGTTTCGGTTGGAGAGGTGCGGTTGCCGATTACACTTTGAAGCGAGGTGACTATCTCAGTCCTCAGGAGTAGCAACGCATCTAAGTACGAGGTCAAGGAGAACTTTAGTCATATTTGACATAGATTGGGAATATAACATGTCCATGGGTTGCATAGATCAATTAACATTAGACGGCCTGCACACTCGTTAGCTATTCTTTTTTATGTGAAAACATGGATATATTTACAAAGACGTGGCATCAACTTTTTATGTCTCGCCTAGTAAACTTGAAATATCAGTATGAAATTATTTCTTTCATATTCAAGAATATTGCAGCCTTAAGCGAAATTAATGTCAAATGTAAAAGGTTTTGTTTTGAACCAAAATGAAATTTATTATACTTCTAAGCCCGGCTTAGTAGTTATATTTGACATTGTGAGTTACGTAGGTATGGGTAGAATGTTGTCATGAAATTAATTGAACTTTATTAATTATGTTTCAATTACCAAGCTTAAATTGAGGAATGTCCTAATTTGGACTGAAACTTAATTTGAATTTGTAATTAGATATTATTTTATCAATTTAAAGACTATATCACATACATATATATAACACGTTTATGCTATGAACAAATATTAATGAACTCAGCAACATAATTAACGCTTTGTAACGCTTTCTACGCTCATAATCAAGCATTAGGATATCCTGTGTCATAAGGTAAATATCCTAGGGACCCTCAGATAAATACACAAACACCCAGACCCAAACGAAACATCTAAATTCATCATTCAGATATAT
Source organism: Phocides pigmalion okeechobee (assembly GCA_018251015.1). Lineage (NCBI taxonomy): Eukaryota > Metazoa > Arthropoda > Insecta > Lepidoptera > Hesperiidae > Phocides > Phocides pigmalion. The sequence continues at coordinate 4,384 of DWON01000611.1, forward strand.
GATTTTTATTACGTCAGGAAAGTAATGAGAAATATCTTCCACCAGAAACGATGAAAGTTTATGTTAGGCTTCAATCGACTAAAAACCGGTATAGTGCTTTACAGCAAGGGGGGAGGGGGGGGGGACGCGGGAACGCTTTCGCATTCTCACGCGATTCTATGTGTAACACACATAACTGGAACGGTTACCACTGAGCCACTCGGATTGCTATCATTCTTTTCTTTACTTTGCATTTTCTGTCATATTGCTAGATAAGAGTATTTTCTATATATTTATTATTAATATACGTAATATCACAAAAAGTATTGAAGATTTTTATGTATATCGTAAGAAATACCTACAATACAGTTGGATGGATAGCCGTTAGTAATTCAACTTCACGAACATAAGAATACATACCACTTATACATAAACTGCAAGAATATTCGAGAGGTTAGCATAGAATAGAAATACTAAAGGAAAAAACAATTCTGTGAAAAAAATATGTTGTAATGAACGTAAGTAGAACAGTTTACTTACAATCAAATTAGAATCTAAATTGTTATTCCAGGACAATTACATTTTCTTTGAACGTAATATTGACGTAAAATTTTCCTTGAAAATGAACCGAAAAAAGCGAATGTTTCTCTTTCTTCCTGCTTTAATACCACTGCGGGTTAAATGAACTATGTATCAACATGTGAATTAATAGCAACAACTCTGTTTCGAACATTATAGGCTCATATACTAATTTATATTACATTATTTTTTGAAAATAATTTAAATTAAGTTAAATTAAATTAAAATAAAATAAATCAAAATTAAAATTAAATAAAAATGTTAATTTAAAATAGATCAAAAATTAAATTAAATTACAATTTTACGAAAGAATTAATAATTAAGCAATGCGCTCTTAATAGATCAGTCAAAACCTTCTACTTCAAGATCAATATATTTTATAATTTCACAAAATATATCAAATTGCCAAACAAACTTGTAAAGACGTAGAATTACAATATATTTACAATAATAGTAATTACGAATCTAACATGGGATACCGTAAAACTAACAATAATAAAGCCTTAACGTAAAAAATCTGAAGGGAGTCCATGTCCAGGGGGCATTGTGGCAAGAACACTGGCCGCATTCCCGTGCTGATTAGCGATGGCAATTTTCAGCGCGAGATATGAACCTTCCCTTTTGTCTCCAGCAGCATGGATCAAACGTGGGACTTCTAAAAGGAACTGATTTCTCATAAAGGTAAGCCTGTAAATTCATTTTTCGTCAATATCAGCACTGCATTATAAACAAGAAAACTTCTTGGTCATCACTCGGTTAGTTCCGATTTGACTTACGACATTATACAGCTGAATAGCTTATCTAATCGCTAATCATAATCCCTTCAACAATCATGCAATTCTTATATACAATAAATCCAATATTTTTTGCTACTTCCAAGATAAGCAGATATAGTGTACGTTGTTGAGAATACGCGTACGAACCTCAGCAGAAACTAATTACCGAAGAAAGAAACCCTCGCCAAATTAATTTGGTATTAGTCTAAGTTTTCATAGCTAATTGAATGTGGCGCTCAATATCGAATTCCATTTATAGCTTGTGAATATGGCGCTGAGAATATTAGGTTTGTAATTGGAAATTGATTGCACCGTAATTACATGTTCCCGCGTTCCTGATTACGATTTGTTAGCAGAAGACGGCTGGAACTGGAGAAGAAACAAACACGGCGTGAAGAAAATGGATGTTGTTTCTTTCGCCGACTCTTCTCCAAAACGAAACATCTTACGAGTCGGTGGTAGTCTATTGACGTTCAAAATGAGTTCTGTAAATAATCTACTTTGAATAAAAATATATTGATTATGATTGATTGATTTTTGTTGGTAAATGCTGCCGCGGTGTCAAACAGGAAAATGTTCGTAGTTATATATGTCTCGTACAGGGGTTGACAGCCTGCGGCTCGCGAGCCACATGCGGCTTTTACAATGCCAATATTGGCTCTTAAGTTACCATACATTTATTGACACAACCTTTAAACTTATTCATACGTAATACGTATACAATACAATCAATTTTATGTATATATCCCACTGTACTGCGCTGTAACTGTATAATCCCCGTAACAAAAGCTATCTGCCTGTGAAAATCGTGTTGAAATACGGACATACAGACAGATTTAAAATTATTTAAACATATATATAGTGACTCTTTAAAATATGAGAAAATTTGCAAATTTGCAAATTTTGGCTTTTCCGTCTTAAAGGTTGCCGACCAGGGGTCTAGTATGAAGTTATTGTGAAAACTTTATTGCAACAATCCACTATAACGTGTACGTAGCCATCCACTATGATGTATAATGATATACCATATATAACGTACAACGTTATTTATCAGACATTGTACGACATTGAAATAACCACTTCAAAAATTCGACGATTCAAAAAAGACGAGCATCGCGCTATTCGTTTTGTCTCGTATTTGCCAAATATTTATTTGGAGTACATGCGAATGTGCTAGGCCCGCGGAAACCAATTGCATAGATGTTTTATGAACGAAAAATGCATCGCCAAAGCTTTTATTGTCAGCGGCAGCGTTGTATGCCGTCAATAAATCGAGCACCAAGTCCGCAGTCGATCGCCCGCACTCAATATGGAGTTGAGTTTTATGACGCATAAAATTTTTATGCCCTGACACTATTCCGAAATACATATACCGTGAATAATGGGTATTTAAACGCTTCGCCCGGTGTTTCTATCGCTGACAATAAAGAAACTTAAAGCCAACATTTTTGAGATGTGATAAAAATTTTAGTACCTATATCATGCCATAAAAAACTCTTCTAGATTTTTTCTTTCTATTGCCTGAAAACATTTTTTTTGACAAAATTTATTGGTTTTTCTCATTTTTTTCAATTAAAAACACAGTCTTATTATCGATAAATGAAGTATTGTACGTATTGCTATCAATACCTGGAATTAAAGTTACCAGCATATTTTCAATGCTCAAGAAGTAGGTATCAACATTCTCAATGATATTCATAAACACAAATTTTATAAAATGAATATAAAGGCACTTTATAACGGAAACGTACTCTAACTAACACAAATCTGGCAATATTTCACATAATTTCGCTGGAAACCCATTTGTCAATTCTGGAGCACATTGGTTGAACCGCTGAAAAACGCAACAAAGATATATATGTGACATTCGACACCATTTTAACGAGTTTGTATATTTCACGTTACACAACATTGCGGCCTAACAGTTCCGAGTGTTTGGATATCGGCGTATATCACAAACAAAAGCGCTTACGGCAGTACAATAAATCAAAGTTATAAATCAAGTGCGGGAACATTCGCGAATTGTAAACCGCACGACATTAAAAGTTGGACGGAACCGTCCGCGACCGAGCCGGCGTCAGCTTTTCACTTTGTTAGGATTTTATTTGCGAAGCCCAAGCGTATCTGATGGTTCGTGTTCGAGGAGTAAGAGGTAAGAACTAAGCGAATAGACTAAAACATTCATATAATTTTATTTCTTGAACATACTCGTTGTCTAGATATACTTAGGTATGGTTAGGATCGTCTGTGACCTGTCGCTTTCGAATGTGGTTAAATCCATGATCGCAAGTTACAAATCAAGGCAAGCGTGGGTATACTTCTACAAACGAATAATGTCACAGAAGAAATTTACTCGAAGGAGAAAAAATAGAGCTCATCTCTCTTGATCTGCAGCCAGAATAAAGCTCCACGCTTTCCTTCCTACCCCTTAACTGAGGCACTGACAAAGACACAGAGGTGCCTTCCAACGAATAATGCCCTCAAATTGACGCACAGTGTTCCCGCTAGCCCCTCAAAAACGGGATAAAGAGGCTCCAGTTTTATGCCAAAACAAAGAAGAGCCCGTACCAGGCCAGCGACGTAGGGACGGCGGAAGAATGCTATAGCATATCCTTGGTCACAACAAACGGCGCACGGAGGAACACCGTAGGCTTTTAGCCAATAGGAATCTGTTGGATTCCTTGGATCTGTTGGATGATAATTTAACGTGACTCGATTAAGTGGTATACATGAAATTCTTTGTATCACATGATGAATGCCGTTTATTCTGCGTTCATTAACCTTATAGAATCAATTTGAGTTAAATGCTCTAACTAAATCATATTTCGCATTTTACAAAGATTAATTGACCCAACATTTTTGTTAACGTAAGCCATTGTAAGTGCTACTGGACTTATACATTCAACGTCAATTATAAATTTAAATTTTCATTTTCGGCTTCGGTTTCATTAAAATCGCTTTAGCTTATTCCCGGTGCTACGTCATTTCCACATTGATCTCTCTTCTCACTGAAAGGGTTCACTTCTAAGCCTCCGTAGGGCACCCGAAACGGTTTTGTTAGATAAGACTTGTTTGGTCCAATCTTTCTTACAAAAGCCTCGTTATCAATTTAATCATCGGATACTTTCATAAGGATTTTTTGACGACCGATACTTGGATTTTTTTAATGTCCTCAACGTCAAAAGAGCTATTGATAAAGGGTCACGGAATTAATAATGTTAAGTAAGCCAATAATGGATCTGTTTTGAGTAGGATTTCAGTCGCTAATATAGGATCAAGAGGTCACTTACTGAGTTTCTAAGGAAAATGTATAAATACCTTGTTAACATTAAATCCGTTAAGAGATTTTTGTGGTTAGGCTTTTAGTGAAATATTACCGATGACCACTATCCATCTGAAATATATCCATATAAATAAAATCAAAGTTCTGTAAATAAAATAGACTGGCCGAGTGCCTCTATCTAACCTAAAAAATCTAACCTTCCTTAGTCCTAAAATAGTCTCTATCTTCGCCGCATCAGCTCTCGTAGCAGAAAGGTTACTTAGTAGCAAGTTTAAAAAATGAAATTCAAGCGACCGTCATGTAATCGTTGTTCAGGGTATTTTTTTCTAATTTAACGCTAGCATTAGGAACTTGAATAGTGTCTGAGAATAAATGCATAGGGTTTTGTTAGGAATGTAGTTTTAAAATTAAAACCAGAATATTTCTTTGTGTGATCATAAATTTAAAACACAACATGTCCGAACTGACTTTCTAAATAACAATTGTTCCATAGCGTAACAGAATAAACTAATCTAAATGTATTGTTTGTTCTGTAAAAAAATCAATGTTATATTTTATTATTGACATCAGAATAAACGTTAATTATTTCAGATAGATAATATTAACATCAGTCGTGAGTACCATGTTCTCACCGTACCCAAAAACAAGTATACAAATACTCAGATACCGAACAGAAAACGAAATTTATCTTTAATTGAACCTGGAATACCTTACGTTTAAGTCTTCTAAGGTGACCAACACACCACGCATCGTCAGATGACATATGAGGCAACTAAATAAAACAGAAGAAAACAATTTAAAGTAATTACATCTTTAAACTTTGCCAACCGAGTGCTTGTTACTCTACTAAAAGCGCACCCAAGACTATATATTTCAATGGTACCAAATCTCCTCTTTATAAGTCAAGTCTTTGTTCGTTACAGAACATTAAAAAGACTAAGAGTGGAGCGAACTGGCGCCGCTCCAAACAGCTCCAAACGCTGTTCCTTGGAAATTTAAAATACTACATACTGAGCTTTATGTGATGGCCAGAAAATGATTAAGATATCGCGGGACCTGGGCCGGCGCCAACTTTCACTGAAGCTGTAAGTGAAACTGATGGTGAGAATCAAGCGAAAGGGAAATTTATCGCTTTAACTGATTGATATGACAATGTAAAAAAAATAATCTTAATTTACGGCGTTCAGTGTTGTATTGTATCTCGGAAATGATACAAATCGCTTTCTTTTCTAAATGGTAAATATATATACATATATAGTTATAATTTATTTTAAAGGTGGGAGAACTACATTTCGGCCGAGGAAGTACCACCGCTGTCCTCACAATCCGCCGTAAAGCATTATTGTCTTTCTTCGGCGTTTCTGTGTGTGTGTTTTGCTTGGAGAGGTATGGCGGCCGGCTACACTTTGAAGCGAGGCGATCGTAGTTATCATAGTTCTCAGAAGTAGCAACGCATCTACGTTCGAGCTTGATAGGATTCCAATCGTGTTTGTGGTTGTAAGTGGATATCTACGGGCTTTGACTACTTAACATCGAGTGATTTTCTAGTTCGTTTTCTATTGTTCTCACATTAAAACAAAAAAAGTTTGTTTTTGGTAACAAATAAAGTACACGTTTAAAAAATGTGATAATAGAAATAAGACCTTGAGCACTTACTATATATCTATAAGCTTGCTTAGTTTATATAAAACTGTTATTAAATGTTCATAATCAGATGTGATACCAGGTACACAATATTTCTTGCGTGTCATTCATCACAATTAACACATGATTTTCTCATTTCATGGGATGATCCCCCTCTCAGAATGATAAGGCTAGATTACACCACTGTCCAAGTAGAGACTCATAGTCTTTTCACACCTTGGAAACCTTACCAAGAATCCTCAAGCTTGTAGATTCTCACACAATGCTTTTCGTCATCACTAAACCAATGCATAATTATTAATCTATATCTGGACAAATAAGAAAGTTGAAAGTTGAAACTGATTTCTTTCTGTATGTCTTCATGAAAGACGTATGAGAAAATTTATTATTAAGGGCCATTATTAACGCAATAAAATTTAAAACAACAGTTGTTAGTTTTTTGTTTTTTTGCTTGTTTGTGTATGCTATCTCAGAAACTATTTATTTGATTTTGATGCTTATTAATATTGGTTTACAGTTAACTTCACTTAAATTCAGTGTTAGTTTCATTATAATTAGTGTATAAATAAAACATTTAGAAATTACGAATGACCAGTATATATTGACATTTCCTGTTGAAATAGGTGGAAAAACCCGAATATTTTTATAGTCCTAGGATTTCTAAATCAAAATAAAACATACAGCAACAAAACACGTAGAAAATTACTTAAAATAAATTCGTATGGCAATAAACACATGACCCATAAACAAAGCAAGTATAAACAGTTCAAACACTGTCTAAATGGAGCGGCCTGATTCTGGAATCCAACGGCAAAACACTCGAGCAACAAGGGAGCATTTCAGATGTGTTCTCCATACTGCATTATTTAATACACTCATAATCCACGAGCTTTGTATCCACGGAGTGAGCGAGTCGCATAATTCCGAGGAGACATTTATAAACGCAACGGTGTTGTGGAATAAACGAGGTAGAAGCTTCCACTTGAGCTTAGGCCTTTAAACGACAAGCACCGTTCCGACGACGTATGATAAAATGCTAGGTTTTCGAAATACTTGGGAATATTTTTCCGCAGCCATCTTTCTTGTATGATACCAGGGGATTATAAATGAATAGTATGGTAACCCCGATTTTTCTTGCTCACTTCGTTCGTTGTATTTATAAAGGTTAAAAGATTGGAATTTTGAATACAGCCTGTATCTACATTCGTTTATAACTCATTGACGATGTATTAATATCAATAGAGCCTTAGATCTGCTAGAGAATTAGCAAATTTTAATGAATAACAATAACCATAGCAATCATTACATAATTGAGTCGTAAACTTTTTCGGCGTCCTTTTGATCTTTGAAATCCTTTTTAATTGACATCAGTGCATATCCATTTCAAGGCAATTTGGTGTATGTTTCAATCCCTGTAATCCTAACCCAGCTCATGTAAGAAACTCGTCCCAACGTTGTATATAGATCAAATTTAATTGAGTCTGCAGTTATGACTAGAATTACTAAACATCCTAGCAAGTAACCTTGTCTCCGATCTAAAATCTATTAGAAACCACATGAAGTATGAAATGAAATAGAAAAATAAAATCTACGATTTTCTCCATTGAATGGACATATTTAAAAAAAGGGTTATACGTAATGAATTAATATTTTGTGTAATTTTCTTAGAATGTGACGAAAGTGGTTGAAGATTTAAGAAAAAATCAAGCCTAATCAGAACTTTTATTGAAAAGCTGGCTGATCCCTTTCGGATATACCAAAACAATGTATGGAAGAATTGAACCGTTGTTTTAGGTTTCATAGATACAAAAAACTTCATGATGGCATGTATCTATGTATCTTTTAAGGATAGCTTGCTATGCCCATTTTAATGTTTGAAAAATTGTTTAATATAATATTCTAGTTGAAAACTATTCAGACAGATACGATATTGATCCTTATCGAATAAAATACGTTAGTTACCTGAATCATTTTTTGAAAATAATATTTGCTTTTTACATTGTATAATTTAAATTGTCACCTGAGGAGTTATTGCAAAATTAAAAGTACGTGCGACCAAATAAGTCAAGCGGTTTCACACCGACAATACTCAAGCTGACGTGACACTAAGACAGAAAAAATTGGGCATGTAGCCAGCCATCCATGCAAAGCCGGTCTGGGTAACTAACTATAAAATAAAACAAATTTAATTCATAGATAGCGGAGAAGAAGATTTTTTCTCCTGAACCTCCTATCTCACAAGCACACTTAATCGTTTGCTTTCCTCCTCTTATCTTAAAATGCCAAATAGGAGCTTTAGCTTAAATCTGCAAAGCTAGCCTAATTTATTACTCGGACAAAACCGACTTTGAGCTAAACCAATAAATAATTGGAATTTATTAACGCTAGCGTATTGACTGCGGTTACGTGCTTATCGTTGAGACAAAAAGTACTCGTATACATTAACATGTAGAGCAACATAACCTTATGTATAATGTCGTTATTTGTATCGAAATAATTATACCACATATTTTCTACTAGATCCTGCACCGGGCTCACTTCACGTGGGCTTCAATTTTCAGATATTTCCAAATTTTTACAACAGTAAAAAGCTCTTGTGTGTGTATTAACGCCCTTAATTTTTAAACTGACAATCCTCATTATTTGCAGATCGATGGAGATCATACAAACACTTAATGTTAAGTGAACTGCAAACACTCGTGAACCGCACTGTAATCAGTAAAATTGTTTCATAAGTTAGCGCGTATAAGCGCACGGACAATCAAAAATTAAAACAAATATTCTTTTGGATTCTGTTGCGATAATAAAGTTCCACATTTTTTTTCATATATCTTCATGTACGGAGAGTATAATTTTATCATTTTTACCTTTCCCGGACATCTGTAATTAATCTTAAATAGGGCTGAAGTTCTATGGAGAGCAGCCGGCTTTGTTGCCCCCGAAGACCAAGTTAAAATATTTTGCACAAGTATATTTTTCATCTCACATTCTTTAAATTAAAAGAAAAACTTCTCAATTTCTGTCTTTGTATACGAATGAAGTTACAGACACAGCAAGTCATAAATATATGATTATGTAATTTTAAATAGAAAGGGGAGAAGGCTATTACAAAATATTTTACTTTACGTTTCGAACTGATTTACGAACATTTCAATGCAGGTAAAGCCTGGTAAAATTGCATTTTTTATTTTCTAAACTAAGACCGTTTAACCGGTCGGTCATTAACCATTGACAAGTTGGAAACAACGAGGTAAGTGGAACCAGAGCAATTAGTTCACAAGAGTTAGACGATAGACGTTCCATTTTGCAGGTCATTATATATTCTAGTCAAACTCTGAACTATTAGAGCTAAGAAAGTTCTATTTTACAACTTAAGTGCTTAAAAACTGAATGTAGTACGAAATTGATGTGGACTGAAATAAGACTTTTACGTACTAAGAGAAACAAAACCTAGCAACGGGGCAGGGGAGCTACCTGATGGAATGAACTCATCGTCGCTTATGGACATTTGCAACATAGAAGGAGTAGCCAATCCATTGTAGGCTTTTAGAGCTCCTCTTTAGCTTGTTCATAGAGCCCTAGTACAATCTGTTTGCAGAGAAAAAAGCCTTTCTGCAACTTTCATGAAGAACTGCTAAAATTCTTCGAAAGCATTTGCTTGCACTAATGGTGTATTCGTAATATGGTGACAGCAGGTCGATTTTTTATATAGATTACCCTAACTAAAAGGCAGACAGGTCACCTGCTAGCGATAGTAGTCTGTGGACATTTGCAATACCAAAGGGCTCCCTAGTATTACCAGCTTTGAAGAAGAGCTCACTTCACACATTTTTTGGGGAGCCCCATCTATATCTTTCAGGAAATCCTTTAGAACAATTATATTTCTCGGCTTAGCTTTCATACAAATCAACGCATAGAAGTTCTCTGGTTGTATTTCATCAAAGGGACTCTTGCCCCAAAATGAGTCAATAATCGACAAAAGCCTACAGTGTATATTTAAGGTTGACTGATAACAGCTCGCATTGTATGAAGCATGCAGAATATGCCACGTCAATTATCCAGGCCTATGAGTTTCTTTATTGTTTTAATTTATAGGTTTTGTTCTGCTAAAGTTCATATTATTATGTTTAATTATATTGTAAACTATTAATCAGTCGGGAGTAAGGCATTGTTGCAGAAATGACAAATTAAGCACTTAATAACTTTCGTAAATGATAAATGCGCTGTTGCCAACGAAAGCAATTTTGTAGCATAAAAGTGTTTGTTGAAAATAAATAAAATGGCTGTTGAATATTTCTTGAATTTTCATGCTCTTTCTCGGGATTATATTCGGTCGTTTGTTATTACTCCGCAATATCGTTCGCCTAACTTATATTGAAAAACTTGAAGTGGCAAACCATACGATTTCGTCTTACGGCGATTGTTTTAAATACTTGTAGGATTTCTTTTGTTTTTGGATTTTTAACACGTATTAGAATAACCCGTGTACTGTGTGATTCCATCTCGAACATATCAGGTCTGTCACTAATGTGAAGCGTTTTTTGCTTTTTAATGGGAAGTGGTACTTGTGGCTTACTATGAGGTACACATTAGTTGATATTCTTAGGTATATATGAAGTATCATTCTTAGGTTTTCTTATCTTGGAAAAATAAGATACGAATGGGCATCTGGTGTTCAATGGTATCTGTAGCCCGTAGACGTTTATATGCAATCTCATCCAAGACTAAAGTCCTGCCTGACATCATGTTTAGATACGCTGCTACTCCGGAAGACTGAGATCCTTTCCGACCGAAACACTAAAACTGCTTTAGGGCGGATTTTGAGAGCGATGGTGATCTATCCGGTCGAACTATTGTGCCACCACCTTGTATAGAACTACTATTCGACCGGAGGAGGTGGAGGTTTTAAGTATGATAATTACTTAATTTTACAGCTGCATACACGAACTATAATACTACTAAATGCCCCACCAATTACATAACAGTACATAACAATACAGTACAGAAGTACAACAAATATATATTGTTAAATAAATAAACAAATGACCTACAATTTCAAAAACAAACCAATAGCCAATACCTAAAAAGGAACAGTATTATGGAAATAAAAATATCGCGAAGCTATACACTTAAGTCTAAATCTATGGGGGGATAAAACTGTTGATTTATGGTAACCCGTTCAAGTAGAAAGGCGAGCGCTCAAAAAGCTATAAAAGAAATGGACGCTCGATGCCGCCATCCACCGATATTGCAAAAACATCCCTTCTCACTTCTGTCAAACCCTAATAAATATACTACAAATACGGTTCTATCAAGCTTATCATGCGGGCCATCGGGCGAAATTATTTATCGGTCCGCTTTACGCTATCCGTTCTGTATAAACGATAAATTAGTCTAGATTAGTCGGAATAGAATTTCAATTTGAATATTATATAATTTAATTGACAAAAACATAATCTGGACAAAATAATCTACTATATATCGTTGAATACATATCTATAGGGAGTAGAATGTGAAATTATTAGATAGATTAGATTATTACAATAATTGTCTCTGCTAAACATTTTTACCAGTTTATTAAACAATGGTTTTGACCATGGAATATAAGCTCAGGAAACAATGTATAAACAAACATAATAATTTATAAACAGCGTAGGCAATATTTTTTTGCATATTCTAACAGCTTGCAAGCAACAAACGAGCTTGCAGTATATCCAATATAAAATGGTCACTGTCGCCTTCAGACTTCTCGAGTACTATCCAAAGATTAAATTCTTACCTGAGAACAGACACTAGTGTTATTAAGTAAAATATTCTTTGTAAGTGTTATCGACACGTTTTTCAAAGACGAAGTCAACATTTTACATCACTATTATACGGTAAAGATATCGCAAATGTTTCTCTCAATTTTAAAACACTTGTATTACCCTAAGTAACGGTCTCTTTCAATTCTATCTGTCTAGGTATCTGACGGCCAATTTAAGCACTAAAACGCCACCAGTGGCAGCTAATATGCATATCATAACTCCGTGCCGAGTATTTGCGAAGAGCTCTCTGATAATTGAAACTCAAATAGCGGGCACCCTGGGCTGTCTTCGTAGGCACGTTCCAATTGAAAAGTAATCCCACGCCAAACATTTGTACGTCTCAATCGCGTTCCCTCTACCACCGCTCTTGACCAACCAGAATTTCGAACAGACCGTACTTAGATTCAAGGCATACATTGACGCTTCTGTTCCAGTAAAAAAATCCCTTGTAAAGCGATGAGAGTAATGTATACATAGTTTCTATTATTTTTAGCACGTGATAAACTAATTGGGTCACGGGATATTTCAGAGTGGTTATGAAAGGAAACACCGCCCGCGTTCCGCGTCATTATACTCGTATGTAAATATACTCACTGAAACCGTTAAATGTGAATTTAAATTCTATTGTTATAACCTTATTTGAAAGTGGAGAGTAGGTTAGACGGAGCATTACGTATACTCTAATAGAGAATTCACTAGACACGTAATAAAGGATTATTATACGGAATATTATCACGTTAAAGGTGTTGAATCATGTATGTTAAAACAAAGGAAGTAAAATATTTATTTACCTGAAGAAATATGTAAAATAGTTTTCATTATAACCGAAACAAATTTTAACTACAAATTGGTTTTTTTGTTTAAGAGCTTTAATACCACAGATATACACTTATATATGTTTTTATAAGGTGTATACATTTTTCAAAGATACGTAATCTTTCTGGGAGTAGACCGGGTTATGAGGGATTCTTGCACTCAAAATCCCTTCGGGAACCATCCAGCCCTTATAAAGAGATTTAGAGGTATCTAATGAAAGCCCAAATACCTTGCGCAATGCCTTTTAAGCTCCCTCCGAGCCACGTAGGCCCTATCCGCATGTTTGCTTTACTTGGCAAGACAGTTTGTATTGTGACAGACAGATAAACAGATTATTACAGAGAGTTTATTTCGTTGTCTTGTCCTAAACAAAATAGTTCTCGAGTTCGTGGTAATTAATTGACGTTAAACAGTTCTGTAATTAATTTACTTTAACATATATTTCTGATTTTATTAAACTTATAACACCCAGTTTTTGCCTTCGAGATTTTTATGTTGAAAACAGTAGTAAAACAACGTTCAGGCCATCTGGTGTTAAATGGTCTCTGCAGTCCACGGATATCCACGTCTAAACTCTAACAAAACAAGTTCTGCCTAACGCCGTGTACGTGTTGCTGCTTCTGGGGGCTGAGATGGTCGCCTCGCTAGAAAGTCGGCCACCGAAATACAAGAACGGCTTTATGGTGGATTTAGTAAGGGTTTGGCGGTACGTCCCGGGTGAAAGTACTATTCTACCACATCATCAATGGACTAAATTGGGCGCCTCGCTTACAATTGTAGCAGGCAACTGAAACATAAGAACGGCTTTAATAATCCACCGTATTATAAAGGCAACAGTGGTAGTTCTCCAGAAAGTATTGTTCTACCACCTTGTCAATACAACGAATAAAAAAAGTAGGAATTATGGCCGACATTTAGTTTGACAAACGCAAGAATGATAGCGAATTGAGAGATATGATCCATAAAGTGAAAGCGTCCGAGCAGCATTTAAAGGTGAGCGTCACGTCGAGTGAAGCGATGGACGTCAATTTGAGACCCACTTCAGCCGCGTTACCGACCGCTCTGCGCTAACTATGGGATCGGGTGTAAGATGCGAGCGACTCATGTTTTACTTGTTTATTTTTTTTCTTGTCTTTTATGTACGAAGAGTAGCAAACGAGCCTGCAAACCACCTGATGTTAAGTAGTAGCAGCTCATAGACATCCACGTACCGCCAAAAATAAGACCGAAATCCGATTTGCGATCGAATGTAGATACGTTGCTACTCCTGAGGACTAAGATAGCCACCTCTCTTCAATGTGTAGCCGGCAATCGCACCTCTCCAACCGACACACAAGCGATGCTTTACGGTGGATTAAGTGGGTGGCGGTGGTACCTCCCGGCTGGAACTATAGTTCTCCCATCTTTAAAAATAATAAGGTAATGAGAGGAAGAGCCAACGAACGTGCAAGATTATTATAGCCAATGATTTTTTCATTCTTAAAGACCTGTATCCAGCAGTGGAATATTAATAAGTTGACGATGCTGATAAAAATATCATTCATGGTCGATTTTATACTAAAATAATCATTATTTTTTAATAAAAAAAGTGTAATAATGTATTTATTTACGATTTTAAATCTTAATTACTTATAAATTGAAAAGTAAATGCCAAATTATTTGAAAAATAACTAAACTTAGCACAAATTTAACACATCACTACGTCAACCTAACAATGTAAAGGGAGTCCGTGCCCATGCAGCATGGTTCCAAGAATGCTAGCTACATTCCCACGTTGAATACCAGTACCACGTTTGATCGACGCCTCCGGAGACAAGAGGACTGGTTCATATCTCGCACAGAGAAGTGCGGTTGCTATAAAAATAATTCTTTACAATAAATAATAAATTATGTAAACCTTAAGGTGTGGAATACTTTAAAACGAATTATAATAAAACTTTAAAATAAAAAATGTAAAGAGAATCTGTGCCCATGCGGCATGGTACCAATCGTATCTCTCATGAGATATAAGTTATTTCTTTTGAGACCGTAGTAATCTTGTAACTTGACGACGCACTACAACGTAAAAAACAATATAAAAATTGATCTAACGTGACGTGGGAGCAGCAAAATTGTCTGGAAATTTCGGTAAAACATAAAGATATGTGACAGCAATATAAAATTATGGCACTATTTTCTTGTTTTATTCTACAAATAGTCGGTGATGTGAAACAAAATGAAAGGTAATTGATTCTCTTTACCAACCTTAAAGTAAAAGTTCATATTGAATTATTTTCAAGTAATCCATATTAATATTATAAATGTGAATGTAAGTTTGTTTGTTACGCTCTCACGTCTAAACTACTGAACCGATAATTATGAAACTTTGTACACATATTCATAGAGGTATTATAAAGGATATAGGATAAATTTAATTTGAATACTTTGCAATTGCAAGATTTTCAAGTTTTTTGACAAACAATCATGTCTGCCTAATATTTTTTTAATAGAAAGTTTCTTATATCCTTTTTACCTTTATATTATTCTAATATATAATGTGGCAACAGCATCAACAATAACAGTAACAAGCTTAGACAGACAATAGATCATCATCATTGGAATACAAGACAAACACTCATTAAAGATAATAATCACTATTACGTCTATTTCGGATAGTATTAGCCAAGTAGACTAAACTAGTAGAAATGTTGCTTAGATCTACAGTTGGAACTAACTGGAAAAAATCGGTCTATTTCTATTAATTGAACTAGTCACAAAAATAAATCTGTCTAGAACTATTGATTGCACTAACAGAAAAATGAATCAGACTAGTTCGTTTTATTTCTAGTCCTTAGGAAATTGAAATGCATGTATAAATTTCAAGTGGGAAATGCTATTTTATATGATTTTTTTTATGTGAGGAGAGTAGCAAATGAGCACGAAAGCCACCTGATGTTAAATAGTTGCTGCAGCCATCTACATACAATCTCAAAAAGAAAGTCCTATCTGAGCTCACACGTAGATGCATTGCTACTCTCAGTATTGATATAGTTAGTAGCTTTTTAGTGAAGCCGGCAACCTCTTCAATCAAAACACAAGAGTTGCTTCACAACTGCAGTGACCACTTATAATCAGGTAGCCTACACACTCCTTTTTTATATGTACGTTGATAGTTTTGAGGACTGAGATTCTGTCCAACCGAAACACAAGTGTTCCTTTACGGCGGATTATGAGGCTGGCGGTGGTCCCTCTCCGATCCCATTTGTAGTTTGAACGGCAAAAATTTAGGAACGATCATTCTAAAGCAAACAAATAAAACAAATATTAAAACATGTCAGGAAAGACTGCAGAAGGCTTCGAACAATTACTTCAGCAAAGGAGTGGTAAACGCCACAATTTGCTACGCTCGCAATGAGGTCGTGACGAACGGACTGAGGGCGCCGGCCGCCGTAGCTAAGTTGTGAACTTGTGTATCAACAAGACAGGATTGCAGAGAGTATGTGTCGGATACAGAAAGTACAGATTTAATGTGGTGAATACTCTTTATATATGCGAAGGGTGGGAGAACTATAGTTCGACCAGGGAGGTACACCGCCGCCCTCATAATCCGCCGTAAAGCATTACTTGTGTTTCGGTTGGAGAGTTGCGGTTTTCGGCTACACTTTGAAGTGAGGCGACCATCTTAGTCCTCAGGAGTTGCAACGAGTCTATGTTCGAGCTCAGACAGAATGTTTGTTTTGTTTGTTGTTTTGTTGGTTTTGGTTGTACGTTGATGTCTATAGCCTGCGTCTACTTAACATCAGGTACAAAAATCTTTATAGACGCCACTAGCATAATCAAATTCAAATTCAAATATTTTATTTCATTGTAAGGTATTTCCACACACTTAATGAATACCAAGGGTACAATGTAAAATCAGTACATTGGCTTTGAGCGCCTTGTTGGCTGAGGTTGACCGGGAGAAAAAAGCCGGCGGAAAAACCACATGCCATCATACCACAACGCCTTCTAGTTACAATGTTACATTAATAAATCTGGTTTGGATGTGCTAAATTTACTATGAATTACATCTTATTTTCTAGTGCTTCTGTATAGAAGTTGTAGTTATGTTTTTTTACAAAAATTCTAAACTAAGGCGGAGTTTAAAAAATAAACGCTTTTATATAAAACTAGTGGTCGCCCAGTGGTCGAAATTCGACCATATAATAAATTTAAATTGTAAGTGACTTAATATACATTATTAAAATATAATATTCAAACATTATTAAGGTTCTACTGTCGAAAACTAAACTTCTATAACCACAGATTTGACCAAGACTGTTATTTGCCAATTTCTTTTTTGAACAAATTATATGAAATTAAAAGAAAGTAAAATAAAGAATATCTATTTAAAAAAATGTTTACTAAAACAAAACATGCTATAAGAGGATGCAAAACAAAAAAATCATGCGTTAAAAATACTATCCATTTAGAGCATTTTTTATCGCATATTGCAATAATTTTATTAATTTCTTTGTTTTGATTTTCGACTCTCTGACTTTCATTACATCTGACTTGATCTTTCATTGCAATGAATGACCGCACAAAAGGATTACTGCATTCCAATTCCAGTGAAATTTCATGCATTATTTTGTTGTTACATGTTTGATTAATACGTTCTTGTAATCTATAATTAATGGCAGTGTCAACATCATAAAAATATAATTGTGCATAACATGGCGAGCGACCATATGCGGAAGTCATTGGGCCTGATCTGTGATAAAAACATCATGTATTTTGAAATGATACACTACACTCCACTTGTAACTGCCTCAGCAACTTTGGCTTCTGAGCTAACCATAGCAAAACATGAATTATATTTCCTAATATTTTCAAAATATTTTTTTTGATTTACTTTTTATTGAAGGTTCATTTGAAGTAAGTCCATCATATAATGATTTAAAATATTCATTTTGACTTAAGGGTGGTAATATTGCTTTACCCTTGTGACAACATGAAGTGAATGCAGTTCGGTCGCCCAAAGTCACTTCAGATTCAAAATGTTTCGCATTGCAAAACCTGCACTCTAAATTCATTAATCCACAATCATAACTTAAAAACACATTTGGAATGACATTTAGAGCACATTTAAATGCATCTCTCAAAATCATATTACTATCTAATACTACTGATGGGGAATTATTCCTTCCTCTTAGAGAAATATTCCTTCTTCTTTGTCTTTCACTCCGACTCGTTATGTCTAATCGTTCTATGTCGAGGCATAATTAAAGTTCTTTCATTAGATAACTGAAATCAAGAAGAGAAAAAGTTTTTACCTGTATGATGATTTCTTAATTCTGATAATTCGTAATTCGTACACAAAATCACTTATTTATTCTAAAGTATATGCAATCACTGAAATCGTAAACTACAATAATTGCTTTGAACCAGCAATAGCAAAAAAATTTGTACCTGAATGTTGTTATTGCAGATTGCTGCTACAGAACTTTCTTTATGCATATAATGATAGTCCTTGAAAGACGACGATACGTTTAAATGTATCTTACTGCTACACAACTGACACAAATTTGTATAAGCGCTCAGTATTTCACGTAGTATTCGTCAAATAAAACTTTAATTAACTTAATTATTTTAATTAACATTCAATAAAACCACAGGAAACAAACTTTTCAACTATGTCTATAATAGACAAACGAAACAATTTGACCACAGAGTATGTATGCGTGTGTCAAATGCATGCTGGTTAGTATAATGTTTTATTAACTGATTTAATGTATTTTTTATGCATTGTTATTAAAATCTTTTTTTTATATTAAATGAGGCAAATTAAACTTTTTTTAAACACCTATATTCATATGAGATAAGAACGTTTTTATCTAAGCCTTTGTATGAAATAAATGAACTTACTTTTGTGAGTCTAAGATATATTTGACACGTCATATAGAAAAAGTAAAAGAAAGATAACATGGGCAAAGTTGCCAATCATTATAATAGAAAAAAAAGCGAAAGATAATCGACATATTTTATTACGGTTTTATTCACCATAATCCCCGAGCATCACTACGATTTTATTATCACCGAAGTATCAATCTGTATCAAAACTACTCGGACATTAAGCATAACAAAGGGAATGTCATAAAAACTAGAGGAAAACGAAGGTATAAAATAAAAATAGGGCCGTGCCAGCATAAGGCTCGTATAGATTCAATTTACCCCTGATCAAAGACAGAAGCAGAAAGTTGGAGCGAAATATCTTTATAAAAGTATCAGTTTCGAGGTAACTACGTTTTGGTCGGGAAATAAAATTATAGAGTACCTTTTCGCTACAGGAGAGCGTAACACACGAGATTCGTGGACCGCATACTAAGTGCAGGCACCGAGACCCTCAGGTATCGATTTCTTAGATGTACCACAAAGATCCTTCGTGTCTTTGAAATGCGAGCTACCTAGACTATCGGGTGGCATTGATTGCATACTCGATCGACTGTCTGCAGCGAGAGAGGAATACCTTATTTAATGATGTTCTACCTCAACCGCAACTTAAACAAAAGAAACAAAGAATTGCTTTATTTCTTAAGCCGATGACATCGATGGAAACAAAACAAAAAGAACATCAACCATAAACAAATGGAAAATAAAACAATTGAAACTATAAAAATAGCTATATTTATATCCATGTATCACAGCGTTTAGAAACCGAAGCTCATTCAGCATCTTACCGTGAATTTACTACGGCGCTGGTTTTTAGTGAAATCTAAAAGAAAAATAACATTAAAATAAACTAGATACTTGGTAAGCAATCATTGTAACCTATGAACATTTCCAACAATAATGAAGTGAAGAAATGAAGAAACTTGTGAATTTATTCAAGTAGTGATTAGAAATCAATTTAGATAAACAAGGAAAATTTGATATTGGTATATTTGACTATGGAATATTTAAAAACACAAAATAGAAAATCACAAGAATATAAATATAAAAGTTACTATTCTTTATTTATTTACTTTTAATTTTTTCATTTTCTAGAGATGAGTAACAGATACAAAATGAATGATTTCGTTCCTTGTACCCTACAAGTGCTAGCTAGTGTCACATTTTTTCACAAACTTATTCATATAAAAGCAGTTTATGTAACTCGAATTTTAAAATACAAACATTAAAAATGTGAAGAAACATTGAACACCAGATAAATTGTACATCTGCACAAATGAACGAACATACACAAAATAAAAAAAACACCGTAGCGCAGAGGTTGTTAAATAAAACATTTCTACACAATCGTAGTGTGACCACTAAAACCGTTTAGAGCTGAAACGACGTCCAAACTTTAAAAAAGGAAAAGAGTACAGTGAGTGTCGTATCCACGATCCGATGCAGTTCTGAATACAAATGACAAACAAGTAAACTGAGGGTCGGAGAGCCCTGTGACCCAACCCTTTTAAATGGTGAATTTTCCATGCGACCACAATAACTGTAACTCGATACTAATAGCCGTTAAGATAGCACCCCCATTCCATGAGACCAGTGGGAATGTTTTGGTGAAATGGGTGAAAGGGTACACAGTAATGTTACACCCGATAATTTCTATAACGACGTCACAAATATTTGGCTTACACGAATCTCCATTCAGGATTGCAAACTTATATGTCAGTATTTTGAAGTTCCTTACAAAAAATATAAATTATTTGTAAATATATAGATGGACCATGGACTTCTTAGGAATAATCCTAAGGACTAGCAACATATTTTTATGATTTATTATTTATATGGAACAACGCGATTGCCATTCGGCAAAACATTAGAAAGCGAATCTTAAGACCTGTAGTACCTGATTGAGTGGGATGAGGGTAGACGAAAAGAGCAAAGGTAAATCCCTCTGACCAAATAGCACTTAAGCGTGTCCTCTTAACGTTGAGAGGGAAGCCTGCCGATACGACCCGCCAAAATAAATAAATGAATTCCTTTTCAGCTTCAGAACAGGTAAGGAAGATTCGATAATAAGAGCTTAGGAAATAGACTTAGATTTTTTCTCTTGGCAAGTTTTTTTTATTAGAAAAATAGCAAATGAACATTCAGGTTACTTGATTGCTGCACATGGATGTCCAAAACGAAATTCAAACAGGGCTTAAGTTCTATTTTAGGTCATGTTTAGATGCGTTGTTACTCCTAAGGCCTAAGATCATCAAATTGCTTGTAAATGTAGCTGATAATCGTATCCCTATTTATAAAAAACAAGCAACGCTTCATGCCAGAAATGTTACGTGGCGACGGTACCTTTATGACCCATCCGTACAATTTCTACTTCACTACAAAACATTTTGGACTAATCATAACAATTGGACTAGTCATAAATACAATAGCGTACATAGAAGTCAAAATTACAATTTTGACTTCTATGTACTTATTTTTTTTGTATTTATGACTAGTCCAATTTGACAACGGCTTCTTTATGGCATATCATGTAGAATTTCAGTAATATTTGGAGATTATTGCAGATTAAATGTAGCCAATTGACTACTTTAATTTCACAAAAGACGTATAAGGAACAAAAGGAAGAGTTTTTGGGAGATGCTTTCCTTCTGTTAAAAAATCATGATGAAAATAAAGTAAAATACGTTTCGCCAATCTTTAGAAATGGTAACATTGATCATTCCAATTTTAAACGTGTGTTTTTTATTTATTCTGTCCAACGCAATATTTTCTAGAAGATCTTTGAAAACGATGATATCAAAGTAAGTAAGCATTCGATTTGTACGCGACCAACTCGAGCGTCATAAAGTGCACGGTAAGAGCGATCAACCGATCGCTTTGCACGTGCCCTTTGGAGAACGATAAAGAAATTCATTGGTCCATGCAAAACTGCTTCGGGAGATGTAAAGCAGAAATGTCTTGGAAACTTTTGTAGAGATTCGTGAAGTCTATCTTATCAGTAGATGAATCAAGCTTACGAGCATAGCTCTCAAAATAGGTTGAAGTGACAATGGGCAGGCCATATGACGTGGAGAACTGATAATTCCGCAGGAGAAGAAAAATTCTCAAGTGGCGGCAATATTTAATCAAACATATTTTAGGTCACGATTTGACCAGGGAGTTCGTTTTTCAGGTCAGTGACCTGTCAAACACAGCGGATTCCATTGGATTAAGAAGGAATAGGACCGCGATGATTATGGAAGGCCTATCTTCATTTTTTAGTTTTTCGATTTTGTATAAGAAGGGTTAGACTTTACTTACTATACTGACTAGGTGTGGATATCCAGGTTTCGCAGATTTTTAAAACTTTTATGAAGAACTCTCAAATTTGTAGACTTCTTTACGATTTTGCTTTTTAACTTGAAGTAACCGAGAATTTACTACTAGTATGCACATTATGAGCAAAAATCAGAGACAATGGATTTGAACACTTGTGTTAGAGGCAGATCACATCACTATAACTCCTCTCAACTGAAGACACTGAAACTAAAACAACCAGTTTCTCTTTTATCCAAGAATATATATGTTTGCTTGTATACAAGAATATATTTGTTCGCTATAGACGTATTTTCTCTAAAGTATTCTGGATTTACAATAAAGTATGTCGTACACAAATATCTTATTTGCAGACATTACCTATTAGTTAGCGAGAAGCCTTTATGGGTATCAAGATTAGTTAATACCATCGTATCTCCACCTCTGTTACGAAGCGGATTACTTTCGCTAAAACCTGTCGATAATAATACTCTGTCTACAATATTTTCAAATTAGTGTTTGTCTTATTTCGTTTGAGTTGGGTTTTATTTGACCTTTAGTAATGTCGAAAAACAGAAGATGTAAACAAAAATAGACCTAATGTAACATTCCTAGACTCTCTAATACCATAACAGTTAAACTGCCCGAATTTTAATCATAATGGGGTGCCTTTATATACGTTTGGATGTTTCTAGTTGATCCAATAAAAGTCTTCAGAAGGTTGAAGGTTGAAGGTATGAGACGTCAATTCAAAGGTAGCGTGCGGTGAGTAAAACAGCTCTTTTCAGAGCTCTCTTCTGTGCTGCTACATACGCAAGAGAACCAAAAAAATTGTATTTTGGTTTTGTCTGTTTGTCTGTATATCCGTATGTTTGGGTATCTAATATCAGTAACGTATCCGATTTGAATGCGGTTATAGGATTATATTGCGGTCGGCTTCATTTAACATTTAGTGTTTTTTTCATTGAAATTGCTTAATAAATAAAGAAGTTATGTCAATTCATGGGTATAGTGACTAGTTGTACCCACAAGTCGTGGGTACAGCTAGTCTTATATAAAACCATGTCTACAAAATTTTATTTCAGTTCATATTGTTGCTAAATTTTCTTGTTATCTTTCAAAGAAACTAATAAACTGTTATAAACTCCATATAATAATTTAATATATAAAAGAGGAAAGTGACTAACATACTCAGAGATCGACTAACAGCCGAAACAGCTGAACGTAGCATTCTGAAATTGTGCAAATATTTTCTTTATAGACAGTAGATGACCATGGACAGCACAAACCACTTACCATCAGGTAGACTGTATGTACTTTTGCTTCTTTCACTTTATAAAAAAGACACATCGTTCAGAATTATAGTTCGACCGGGAAGGTGCTATGACCGCCCTCATAATCAGTCGTAAAGCATTACGTGTATTTCAGTTGGAGAGGTGCGGTTGCCGGCTACACTTTGAAGCGAGGCGACCATCTTAGTCTTCAGGAGTAGCAACGTCGTGAGAGCTCGGATAGTCAGTCGTGTTTGTGGTTTTCCGTGGATGTCTGTGAGCTACAACTACTTAACATCAGGTGGTTTGCATGCTCGTTTGCTACTCTTCTCACATAAAAAACATGCCCATTAATGTAATGTAACATGGGGTAATAAATGATGATGAATGAAAAAATTAGAGCTCTATTTGGATTTGTAATCATTGAGTCGAAACGAATCGAATGTTTGAGTTCATTTGGAATCTCTCTAAATCTCCTTACTAACGAATGACCATCAAAAGGAGCCTGATTAGTTCGCTTCAATACCTCGAGCCCTATACGAAAATACTTGACCATTTCTAAACAATCTTATGTATTGACCACGCAATTTTCTATGAAAGGAGATTTTAGGCGTATTCAGAGAAAAAGATTTATCTTTTTGCACTGGACACGTGATTAATGTGTACTTTTTACCGCGGATTCCATTCCGGAAAGCACGTTAAACTGCCTGTACCGTTCTGTGTTCGCTATTAATACAATCGGCGCGCCTTTTTTTATATCCTCACTTACATATGAATAATATGCTAATAATGTGCAATATAGTGTATATGCAACTGTAATTACTTTAGTTATAGCATAGTCCCACCATCGCCACTCTTTTTTTCTTTTCAAATAAAAAAATATGTATGTTTTAAACGTGATAACATTTAAAAGAAGAATAAGGAAGATGTAATATTTATTTTACTAACGAAACCCGTTTTTTATTTATTTCACTTTATATTAAAGTTACTTTTCTTTGGTTATAACCATCAATTTCAATAACCATCAATTTTGATGTCACACATGTAGGTATGTAACGGAATCTTCGAACTCATTTTTTACCCACTTTGAAAATAAAATGAATTCAAAATTCTAAAGAATTATCAAGAACCGATGACAATATACTATTTTAATAATTTTATCATCGTTCTCATAATATAATAGATAATCAGTATTAACGATTTGCTATTCGGAGACGTGGCGTGAGAGACATAGTCTATTTTACCGACGGCGTAGATAAATCAGTAATTTGATATTAAATTTCCGTACAAAGCACCCCACAATCATGTTATGATTATATTATGATTTATTCATATTTTAGTTTAATTAACTATAAAAGCCTGTTTTTTAATTTGTTCATATATAATTTATTTCATGAATTTTCATACATATTTTTTATACTAGAAATCCGCAAGCTATTGCTTTTCGTGACGAACCCGTCAAACTCTTATTCAACTTGACGATAATAAAACGTCACCTGAGTTTATGCGCGACATTACAATAAAACGGGAAAAGCTTTAAAACTGTCATAAAATATTCACAACGAGGAAATATCACTGAAATCTGGAGTCAACCAACAGACACCCTGAAACGTGCATTTATTTAACGAGCGCCTATCTGCAGGAAACCAGTGAATAATACGTTACTAGTGGTGAGGTGACAGAAAGTATCACGTTTCTCCACGAAGGTGGAATTAATATTGTTTTATAAAGTTTTATTCCTTTTGGCATGTTTGAGAAAACAAATCAGAATGTATTTTACACGTGGAAGCTGCGCTGTGCATCAGGAAAACCCGGCAGGGAAACCTTCCACCACGGTTCCGAGCAGGGTTATTTCGAACTCCAACCGACTAAAACCTGACGGGTGTTCCACCTCGTCACCGCGGCGGAGTCATGGGAACGCTCACGCACTCATCCGCTACTCCATCGATGCTCGCCTGGTCCTCATAGGCCAGGCTCGCCTCAAGGCCAAACCCCAACTCCGACGGCAGAGTGCTGAACACCTAGCAACTTTTTAGATCACACTGCTGAATAGGGATTGATGCACTCAACTGGAGAAGGCCTCGACCATACTCCACTTCTCTGCTCAAATGCGTATTGTTGGAGATACCGCTTAGTAGCCGATTCAAACCACTAACAACTCTCCGACAAGGTTTAATTTCTGCCATCTATGGATAACAATCAAAACCAACCGTTTTATTTCCCATTCGAAGCAAGGTAGCGCGTAGACTATAGCCAGTAAACGTCACCCGTCCAATTCCTAACCACGCCTGACGTTGCTTAACTTATCTCACCATAACGATTTATACAAGCTATGGCTTTGCGCAATTGAACAGATATTATTTAACACTTCATATTGTTAGTAATATGAGCAATATGTCCGCAAATACTGTCTAGCTCCGCAAATTTAATGCTTGGGAATGCGGTTTATAAATAGGCGAAGGCGGAAATAAGGCGTCGGAACACGTCCGAATGGCGCGGACACGTGTCCCGCTGCTTAGGGACAATGTAGAATGACCATATGTTTGAATAAGTTACAAATCTAACGAAATACCTTAAAACCTATAATAAAAGCGCAACCAAAAAATGTATGAGTCAATAGCCATGGTATCAGAAACGCTGACAACGTTCCTGCGCTAAATAGCGATAGCAATTCACTGTACGAGAACTGAATGATAGGAATGATATGAACCAGTCCTCTGGCCATCAGTGGCATCGATCAAACGTGGAACTACTTTTTTGCACTCTGACCTCACTGTTCAAACTTTTCAAAGCCAAGCGGATTAACACGTAATTACTATTCATATGTTTTTGTTTTTGTCACCAACATTTTTGTATGAGTTTCAATCGATAACGAATTTTTCATACTATATGCAGCGCCTCTAGAGAGACTTTTTAAACTAAGAGCGGAACCTCTAGACTAACCTAACTATAACTATACTATAACCTAGACTATAGACATATAGACTACAGATTTTAATTCAAGGGTACCACGGAATTATAGACTTATCCTTAAATGAGGATTGATTTTAATTAAAGGGTACCTCTCCGATATAACATCTTTTGGTCGAATCACACCTTAATCGAATAAAAACAAGTATAAACATGACGTTAAATATTTAAATTAATTCATACTATTGCATGATAATTAATTAAAAAACTAAAAATATGGAATGTAATTCTGAAATAAATGATTATGATTATTATT